>WBND01000864.1:269152-281889 GCA_013398595.1 Tychaedon coryphoeus | reverse complement strand
AAATTAAGGATATTAATTGCCCTTTAATAACTAGTCAGAACAAAATTTTCAGTTAATAGGTTTTAAGTGGCAGTTTGGAATCCCACTGTTGAGGTTTTATCAGAAGTGAAGTTTTCTTTCACCAGGTTTGACCCAGTAATTTTTCCTTTGCTGCTTCAGATTGAATGCTATAGAGGGTGGAAAATTACTTTTCTTTTGCTGTTACCTGGTTCCCATTTAGCATCTTCTAACACTCTAATTTCAATTGCTCCCTATGGAAGTTTAAAAGTTTGTTTCTTGTTAAGTAATAAAATATTCTAGAGATCTTTTTAGGAAGAAGTTCCACAAAAAAGGAGCTAGGTAATCATTTATTACTCTTTTTTTTTTTTAATTACATTTGCATAGAGATTTAAAAGCTATACCAGCAAAAACTTAGCAGTGAACTGATTCTAGTTAAGATGGAGCCCAGGCTCTCCATGCTTTTACACTATCAAATAAAAAGTGTAGGAAAAGTCATCTAGAAGTGCCTAGCAATCTCTGCTTTAATTCCTTAAGAGATTATTACTTTGGTAAAGATTTCAGCACTTTTTTTTCTGCCTGGTGTATTATATAGCAGGCTATTACATGACAGAATTCCAGACAAAGCCACTGGAATTTATTAATTTGCTTATTTTCCATGTAAATATAGGAGGGCATACACAAAACCATACAGCACTTCACAAATCAGACATTAGGACACTTATCTTCCTCAACAGCATTTGTTTGGAACACCTTCTTTTTCCTGTTAAGAAGGGTCTTTCAGCTGATTGGTCCAAATCCAGTATTTCCTCCCTTTCATCCCTCTCATTACACACATGGTTTGCCTAAAAGGTCTTGTCTTTTTTATCTGCCCTCCTTTGATTTCTTTATGCATTTTTCAGGCTTCATATCTACTGCAGATGAATCTGTCTTCACTGTGTCTCTCTTCAAACTCATTGTATATTATCTTTACGCACTGGGAGGAATTTTCCAACATTAATCAGTCTAAATAAACCAGCGCACTTTAAAATCCATCCACTGACTTCTCCTTCACTACAATCCATAATTTAAAGATTCCAGAAATTCATTTTCAATGTGTAACTCTTCTTCAGTCCAAGCCACTCTATCCTTTTAGCTTGCCTCTTGCATGTTATTTGCTCTTTAAGGAACATAGCACTAATACTCCGTTAGCCCTTTTCTACAAATTAGTGCCACATTTGCAGTTAATATGGAGTAAAGATCTCTCATGCTGAACACTTCAGGGTTGCTGATCATCTAGACCATGGTACTAGCTAGTAGCTGACATTCTGCACTAACATTTCTCCATCTATAACCTGAGGAGCTATTCATTTGTTTTTTGGTTCACTATCTACAAAGGAGAGATTAGATTTTTCCTCTGTATCAAAAATATATTTACAGAATAAATGGATCAGAATATGCAGATCTATATGCACCTCTTATAGATAAACTAAAATGTGCAGACATCGTAAAAGAGGCCTTATGGATGCATTAAAATTTCAGTTAAAATCTTTCCTTAACACCACATCTGACCCATTTTTTGGTCGGTGTCATGGCAACAAAAAGATTAAATCCTATATTGCTGTATTTCAAAGTAGAAAATAGCAGCATGCCATCCATTAATCTTCAGTTCTATAGAGGAGGATGAGATGTGTAAAATAAAAGAACCTCGCCTGAGATTTCACCTCCTATCCCCTTGTTCCCTATTTGGAAAAAATTATTTACTAACTCTTGTCCTTTTATGAGAATATAGCAATTAAATATTTATCAAGAATACATTTTAGAAAGAGAAACTCATTGAAAAAATTAGCAAATGGCCCTTTAGAGATCATTTGGATCACCCTGGGTTAACCGTTAGTTTATTAATTAAACTAGAGATGAAATTTCAGTCTCTCATATCCTAATGAATTGCTCTAACAGTTTTGTTGAACTGGATTGAGTTAAAGAAGTAGAGAAAGGAATAGATCTGTTAATTATTTTGGAATTCTGCTCTGTCTGTGTAGTGGAGTTTCTGTCTTCTTGCCCCTACCAAATAGCTTCTCAGCACTGGCTCTTGTACTTCAAAATAGTATTTCTCCAAGGATACCTCAGGAAAATGCCTGAATAGATTATTTCCCCCAGATTTTTCTCCTCAATATTTTATATAATTATTCTGACACTTGGCCTTTATAGTCTGGCTGCACATAAGGCAAATTTCTACTTCCTCCTGTCCTTAATCATCATTAAAGCTGAATGAGTTTAGTCACTGTTTTCAAAAATTTAAATTATTAGTTAAAATATCCAACAAAGTTTTTATGGAAAATCAATAAAATACATTCAGTATGCTACTGGATGAAGGAAAACATTCCTGGAATTACCAGCATAGGACATAACACCCTTGCTACTTTTCAGCACTAGTATATCTGCACAAATCACACTAACACCTGCAGCTTCAACAAGAAACCTGAATTGCATTAGAAAAAAAAAAAAAAGAAGATCTTGGATTTCCTAGGGGTATCATTTTCATTTTAAAAGATCAGCTTTGTTATAGGAAAATGAAGAAGAACTTGGTCTAGAGCTTTTCCTTTCTGAAATAACTAGTTTCAGAGAATTAAAAATAGTTCTTTTCCAATTATTGCCAGGCCAATCAGCAGCAGTCCTTACTTCTTCTCTTGGCACTCTCCAACATTTCCGCCTTGAAACTCACTCAAGCATCTCTTGTTTTCAAGTGCTTGTTTTCCAAGCAGTGTTCAAAAAATAAGCAGGAAGAAAACAAATGAGAGACAGAAAGAGAGAGAGAGAACGAGAGAATGAGATTTATCATAGTCCCTGAGACCAAGTCTTGAGAGTGAAACTATAATCACATCCACCTGAGTGATTTCAGTTCAACAAAGAGGTGGTGGAAATGTTTTCTTAAATTGATTTATTTGAAGAATTGTGGTGTAACATTAAACCACTATGTGGTCTGTTTTGTTCAGGTTTTGAGACTGTGACTGTCTTCAGTGAGGTTCTATGTACATTTGTTTATCATACAAAGTGCAAAGCATGTTTTCAGTTCTCAAAGACTCAAACTGAAGGAGTGTTTTAACCCTTCAGTTTCTGCAACAAGACTTTTCATTTATAATCCACTCCTGATAAGAATGTCTGTATAAGTGATAAATTTGCCTTAAGAATCCAGGAAACAAGGGAAAATAACCACTCTTCATAGGTCTTCATTTTGGTCAAACTCTCAGAGCCTGTGGTATTTTAATAACTGAATGGCATTTAGAGCACAGGTTTGCTTGTGCAGTGATATATGATTGTGTAATATCTTCTCAGCTAAACTACAGTAACCTAATGGCTTCAGAGCCCTTATCAAAAATCTGCCTGTGAGAGTTTCTACAATATGTGTTGAACATCAGGCTGTGAAGCTTTTAAAGAACATTTTTATTCCCTGGATGGAGAAAAGGAAGAGGAAAAAAGAATAACACTTCTGTTATGCCCAGGAAGATTTATGCTTTTGTAACTGATAGAAAAAAAGGAAGGAAAAGAACAGCTTTACCAAAATGATGTAAATCTTAAAACATGCTTTTAAATCCAGTTAGGTAAATCTATTTTTTTATTAAGTAATATTCTGGAATGATATTGAATTCATTTTACTTAATCTCTATTTGTTTATGGCCAGGGATTTTGGGGGGCGTGGGGTGTTTTCCCCCCACCACCCATTCTGCTCTTCACCTTCACTCATGCCTGTCAAAGGGTGTCAGAATCCATTCTGATGACCTGCTTCCAGATGGTCCTCTGCTTGGCAGATTTGATATGCCACGTCACATAAAAAGCTCATAAAACTGAAGTGGCATTCACTTCATACAAAGCTTTGATTATCAGCATACATACAGGGAATACACAGCATCTCTTTGCCAAGAACTTAGTGCCCACTGGTTCCATAATCCAAGCTGAGCACAGCCCATTTTAAAATTTTCAGTCTTTTTGTCACACTTGTATCTGCTTGGTTTCTTTTGATTCTAAGAATAGACACACAAAAAAAACCCACAAGAAAACCCGCAACATATATTCAAAAGAAATTTCAGTTTAAACAATGCTACTTAAAACATGAAAACTGAGAAATTTCAACTGTTATTTCCAGCTTGATTATTTTTTAATCTTTATCTATTGCTTATCTGTGTTTACATGCTCCAGTTTGCACAGAATAGCACAAAGTAGACTTTGATAGAGAACAGAGCTACTTTCTGAAGATATTCTTATTTTTCCATTTGAAATTTGAATTAATGTTTCAACAAACAGTATCAGTATGACAGTTCATTTGGTCACTTTAGTAAAGCACTCTCAGCAGTAAGATGGCTATAGCAGCTTGGAATTGTTTAAGTAGTATAATTCGCTACAATTGTTTTTTAAAAAATGTAAGTCCATTCTTTATATGGAGAAGCTACATTCTTAATTACGTTCTGCTGCTGGAAAAACAGCAGTTTACCCTTTTGCAGATTTAACACAGTCAATGCCATCTTTACTGGCATTGTCAGAGCAAACAAATTAAAACTACAATTAATAGCTTTCCCAGTAATTGTAATTGTAATACATATTTAAGTTTTAATGTATCTGAACTATTGTTTTGTTGTTGTTGTTGTTGTTGGGGTGTGTTTTTTTGGGGTTTGTTTTTTTTTTGGGGGGGGTTTTTTGTTGGTTTATTTTTGGGCAGAAGGGCTTAAGGAGTTTTCTTTGTTTATTTTCTGAGGGAGGGAGGGTTTTTGGCTTTGAAGGCGGGAGTTTTTGGGGATTTCTTTTTGTGTGTTGCATAGATCTGACCTTCAGTCCAAGAAGTTTACATGACACAAGAGGGTCCCTTCCAGGAAGCACACAGATTTGTAGCTCTAAAAATGTGGATATCTGCCTGCTTCTTTCTCTCTTCATCGACCTCTTTAGGCCATGGGCAACTGTTCTACAAATAACATCTCAATTTAGTGGTGTTTTAGTATTTCTGTCATTTTACCTTGGAAACAGACATAAATGTGTAATCTAAGGAGATGACCTAGAGCTCCCCAGGAATCAACACAGAGAGAAAAGTTCTCCTGAATACGACTCAGGTCCTAGAAGGTCACCCACATCTTTTTCTCTGTGCTTTGCGTGCAGCAACTGGGTATCTGACTGACACGTTTCAATAAAGCACCCAAAGTTATAGGCAATAAATCCAAGATAGAGAATGTGAAATTTTTAGCATTCTTCTTCCTATTGTAATGTGAAACAGCCAAAGAGAGGTAAAAATACTTGGTACCATTGAAATTATGCCAGGTCCATGTTTATGTAGCTAAGAAAATCTAATCTTTACCATGTATGTATGTATGTATGTATGTATGTATGTATGTATGCATGTATTTATCTATCTATCTATCTATCTATCTTGAGAGGAACCCACCAGGAAGAATTTTGAGAATTCAACTAATCAGTTGAGAATTAAAATATGTAATAAAGAAATTTAGACTCTTAAATTCCTGACTATTATGAATATTTTTATACTTACTTTTCTAGTTCTAGATCCTAAGTTGTTTTCTCATCTATGAAAATGTGAAAGTAAATCACAGTAAATCACATCAATTGATTTTATATATTAAAAATTGAAAAATTACTGATCTTATGTATATGTAAACCTTTTTTTATACAGATGAATCCCAAAATGATATGCATACATTGTTAATTTTAAAAATTTATGTTATTAATGTTGTTAAGATGCTGTTTCTTTCCCCTTCAGAACCTGTTGCTGTTGTATACAAAAATCTTCTTAAGGAAATTAAGGCACATGGCATTTATAGAAACAGATTCACCAATCACTGCTCTAGAGCTCAGTTAGCAGCTTTGTGTATCAAGGAGATTCTCAGACAGCCACAATGAGACAGCTTAGAAATAAGCACCATATTTTTCTGAGGTGTAATAATGAGTGGGATAACAGAAAAAAAAATAAAAATAGAGTCTTTAATGAAAATGAAAAATAATACTTGAGCAAGAAGTCAAACATTAGATTGAATCTCTGAATTCTTAGATAAATGTAAGTTCTTCTGACATCACAGGAAAGATTTCTGCTTCAGGTATTGCATAGAATGGAGTGAAAGAGCTTTGGTTGGTTAAAGTGGAAGGATTATGGGTTTTTACTTTAAAAATAAGAACAGATAGAAACATAAAAAGTGTTCTCAGCAATGTTGAGTGATCTAAACACAATGAAATCACCATATAAATACAAGATCAAGGCCTCATCCTAGCATCTGTGTTGTTATTACTATTTGAAAGAATTTAATTCAACATTTCTGAACTTTATGTTTATTATTTTATTATGTTTATTATTTTATAATAAAATACTGTAATTAAAAATGAACTATTTCTCCTCTCCTTCTTACATAATTGGATGAACTTAAAAAGACTCACATTTCTTGCATGACCAAAAAAAACCAACCCAAAACCAATGCAGAGTTAGCATTGCCATCTGTATCCATCAGTTTTAAGGTATCCTAGTCTTTTCTTTAAAAGTCTCCAGTTGTGAATAATTGAAGTGAATGTGAAGGTAACTCAGTTATAAGGAGAGAGAAAGAGTTATGTCCTTGGCTTGACTGTTTAGGCTCTTATTGGGAAGAAACATTGCATCTACTGCCTACAGTCATGATTTTGTTTCTGTCTGCATCAGATCTCACTTGAAAATTCTACTGTGTAAAAAAATTTGACCAGTTTTATACAAGTCAAGCACAACTCTCTGCGTACCACTACTGATCCATCTCTAGACCATTCCTAGTGCCAATAGCTTGTTCTAAGCTGGGTTTGGGATCAAGAGACATACTAGGAATATTATAATGAACAATTAACACAATTAATTCTTCTTACTTGTTCATCTCTGAGTTCTTAGTTTAAAATTGAATGTTTAGGCTGACTGATATGCTTTAGCTCCCTGTGCTGATAATTCCAGATGGAAGAAATATCTCTGGTTATTAATAAATCATTATGCATTGGGAATTTTCTCTTCAACTTATCTTTTCCTTCTCATTTCCTAAAAGAACCATTTAGAACTAATGTCAGTTGCTGCTAGGATTTTTCCAAAGAACAGCCCACTTTATCAACTGTGTATATAAGAGGAATCTTTTGTTCCTGCAAAAGATAACCATCAGCAAAATAAAAGGCTTGAGCTGGTCTGCAGTAGTTTATTTGTCTGTCAGTAGGCAGGCAGCCATGCTTTAACTCTGGCTCATTACAGTTTCCTCTTGACATTACCTATCTTTAGTATATCCCTTGTCTTGCATCAGTAATGACTGTCTTCAGATGCCTCAGGCTTTTCTTAGACTTCTTTCAACCCCATTTTTTTCACTTCATTTTTATTTCTCTCTCTTCTAAATTTTTCATGACTTCAAATTATCTGTTGACTGTAATTACATGACTTCAGGCCTTTCAGTCTGTTTTACCTGGAAAGACTCTGCGAGTGTATACAACTGCACTACTTCATTGTAAATTATAATACCTGTCAACACAACAGTTTTTATTAACTTCACAAACAGAAAAAAAAAATTGCAACAAGATCTAAGGTCCTATATATACAGTGACTTCTAGATACAGCATGAGAAATGTGTGAGCCAAATACGCAAAATTTAAAAATAGGTTCCAAAACCTGAGGGAAGGATTTCACAACACAGTTCTTCTGTTTACAGGATATTTTGCCTGTGAATGCCAAATGGAAGATAAATTACATAAAAATACTTCCATGTTTGTCATACCTATCTAAGGAATAATAAAATGCAATTGTGCCAAGAGGCAATTTGAAAACTCTATGCAACATTTTTTTTTTCACAAAACATGTATATACATATACATAAATAACAGCTGTGTAATAAATAAAAAGGATTAATGTAAACATGGAGACAGTTTAGAATCATACCTGTGAATTCTACTGCTTTTAAAAAGCCTATTCTAGCAACAGTGACTTTTACCAAGTCATACAGTTCAACTGTTGGGACACAAACATCACTGAATGGCAGCCTGTGCTGTGTATTGTCACAAATACACTTTTACTCTGTTAAATCTATGGAGATTACCTTTTTAGTTTTGCTCAGTACCTGTGGAAATTGCTTCCGATTTTGAAGTGATGAAGTCTCTGTCTGATTATTACTGTTACAAATTAATGTTATGGAAATAATGAAAGTATTTAGCAAGACTTCAAAGCCTGTTTGTGCTATACCCTGTATTTCCTTGCCATTAAAATATTCATCTTGCCTCAAAAAGTTATGAACTAAAACTGTAAAACTAGGCGGACACCAGAAACAGACAAGGAGAGCACAGGGTAACAGCATGACAATTATGAGGAATGTAAGAAGCAGAGGTCAAAAAACTCCAACTGCCTAGGTATATACATGTCTTCTTTCTCCACTTTCCTTTATCTATCTTTTAATTAAAAATAAGTGGCCTGATTTTCAAAAATCTGAGCACTCAAAACCTGCACTGATTTCACAGGCAGCTCTGGGTGTCAGCACATTCGAAAATTAGGCCAGAAGTGTTTTCATCTTTGGAAACTTCATAAGATTTATCCTTTAAATGTGAGTGACTAAAGGAAAACATTGATAGCTGTAACTTATAGCAGTGGAACAAGGCAGGCTTCTAAAAATCATGACAAATTTAGTGTGCTATAGCTGTCTTTTGCCTCTCTTTTTGTTTCCTGGTGCTGCATCTCTTGCCTGACACCTTTCTGACCCATTATGATAAAAAAAACAGTCTAACAATCTTGGGCAAATTTCATATTGTTCTTGTCAGGGTAATCCAATGATAGGCTTGGAAATTTACTTTCAGGTTGGGAATTTCAAGTATATATCAGGTAAACACCCGAGAAATATCTATACTGTCTTTCGATTTCTTTTCTTGTTTATATAATATTTCTTTAATAATAAGGTATTCAGAGTATCCCAACCATTACTGTGGTCCACACTTACTTTAATCAGTTGGAACTAAGTGTCACAAAAATTAAGGATGCCAATTTGAAAGAATGTTATGTGAAATATACATTTTTAAAATTGTTTATTAATTTATTTATTTATTTACAGGAGAAAGTTTTATGGGGTGTTAAAAATCCATTTTCATTTAAGTGTAGGGAATACTACACTAATGATAAAAAATGGATATTCAAAGAGATTTGTGAATATGGGTAAAAATAAAGTACCTGTGTTTCCATTATCAAAACACACCTGGTACTGGCAAACAGTCTTTTTTGTTTGAGCTGAAATTATTTGTCTGTCTTCACAAAGAGATTAAGTTAATGTAGCATGTCCTAGCTTCTCAGAAGTGTCTTTCATACCTTCAATATGCACTTAGATTCTATACCTGCAGTTCCCATTTTGCTTAAAAAAATATCTTTAGTGATATTCAGCCAATTCCATCATAATATCTTCAAAAAATGTCCAATACTATGACTTTTCATATCAAACACTTCATACAGTGTTTGATACAGGGATCAGATGAATTCCCTGTTGGACTGTTTCACAGTCCTATTTCAGCATTATTTTGTGTGCTGGTTTCAGCCAAGGACATGGTTAATTTTTTTACAGCCGCTGAGAGGATGTGTGGCTGAGGGGGCCTGGCCAGAACTAAGATGTTAATGGATATTAAATTATCTCAGTGAAAGGAGGTGGGTAGGTGGAAGGAACTCTGACTTCTGAGAAGAAAGGGATGGTATCTGGTCAGTAGAGAGTGTGGAGGATGAACTGTTGGGGTGGGGTGTCACCAGCTCAGTCTCAGTGAACATCTGCATGTAAATTGTCCTTTCTTTTGTACATTTTTGTTATAATATTGTTGCTGTTATTGTTAATTTTCTTGTTTCATTGATGTTTGTAAATTTTTCTTATCTTAGCTCATGATCTTTGCCTCCAGTTGTCCTCTTGGGGGAAGAAAGGGGGAGAGGAGGGAAGGGGAACCAGGTGAACACCAGTGTGGTTTGGAGTCTTGGTGGGAGAACTCAGCTGGGGAGTACCATTCCTAAAACACATTTTGTTAGGGAAGAGGGAAGAGCATGGTCTGTGTGACAGACTAACTTGTTTTAATCCTTTTTGTTTTCTAATGTTTTGTACTTAGGTTTGTGTGATTTCTGGGGCTTCTATTTCTCAATTGACTTTGATATTGACATTCATAGTCATAGTGCACTTCCCTCATAGCTCACTGTATCACATTAGCAATTTTCATAGATTTTTAGGTTAGGGCATTCTGGTATGATTACAAACGGGAGCTGAAAAAATAAAGAATAGTCCTGTCAAGGAGGAATTGGGGGAGCTGATGGATGAGAGACTGGATATGATCCAGTAGTGTGCACTTGCAGCCCAGAAACCCAATTGTACCCTGGGCGGCATCAAAGGGCAAGCAGGGTAGGGAAGTGATTCCACTCCCCTACTCTGGTCTTGTGAGAGCCCAGCTGAAGCACTGTGTCCAGCCCTGGGGTCCCCAGCACAGGAAGGACATGGACCTGAATCCCAAGGATGGATCATCAAGGGATGGAGTACCTCTGCTATGAGCAGAGGCTGAAAAAATTTTCTCGTTTCTGAAGGGACCCTACTGGAAACACGGAGAGAGACTACTAACAAGGGCAATGGCTTCAAACTGAAAAAGGGTAGGTTTTAATTAGTTATTAAGAAGGAATTCTTTATTGGTGGTGAATCAATGGAAGAGGTTGCCCAGAAAAGCTGTGGATACACCATCCCTGGAAGTGTGGAAGGCAAGGGAGGATGGGGCTTCGAGCAACCTGGTGTTCAGACCTGGTTATTAAAATTGATAGAGATGCCTTTTCCTGAATTAAGAGGCAAATGAGACCATATGCCAAAGTCAATAGTGTGGATTTTATGTAACAGTAAATGTGAGGTAGAGAGAGAGAGAAAAAAAGAAAGAAGTAGGAAAAGGGAGTGAGAAAGGAGAACGAAAATAACACATAAACAGATAAACAGGAAAATATCACCACTCCATGGATCCCAAGGGCATTGTCTTGATCGTCTTCTGATCTCAATGGTGAGGATTCTGCAAAACATTCAATGGATTCAATGGATTAATATACATTTGGGTCAGGTAGGAATACTTAGGTAGCTCTCCTGTAGGGTACAATTTTGACATTGCCTCTTGCAGCAGACTCTGGATCCATTGCATCACTCTGTGCCATGTGCAGGACTGGTGCAAGGCCTCAGGGGGAGGGGCCATTTTGGGAGTCTTTGATGGTTTATGACACTTCTCAACTGCCTCTCAGGTGAATGTCCTGTGTGTGTGGCTGTGCCAGGATGGAGGGTTTTACAGCTCAGCCGGTTTGTGTAAGGGAGGATGGCTGTTCACTCCCTCTGACCAGAAGTTATACCACACACCCAAAACTCTCCTCCTCCTTCTCCTCCCTACCTTAATCCCAGCTAGAGCAAATTTTCGGGATAGCTGCTGGGTTTGACTTCTTTGTCTTCACCCTCAGCCTTGTTCACGTCTTCCTAGACCTGACAAAACTGGGCAGCAGTGTCACCTTTATCTTATCTGAAGTTCCCTTAGGAGACTGAACTCACAGTCCAAAGGAAGTGTATTCAGGGACAGGTAGGCTTTGGTGGTCACAGCTTCTTTATACAGTTTTGTCATAATAGGAAAATATCCTTCATAGTAATGTTTAAACCATTAACATAACATTTCAGTCTCTCACAACTGGTCCAGTGAAAGGTGTCACTGCAGGGGTGTTGGATATAAATGATCTTTAATGTCCTTTCCAACACAGGCCATTTCATGATTCAGTGTTTCTATGATTTTTCAATCCACAGGTTCCTATGGCTCATCTTGAAGTGACTTGTCTGATGGTCTGCATTACAAATGTCCCGAAGGATCCTCCATATATATTTTTTTTAATTAATAGAATTCACTGAACACTGTCATTTAATGTTTCTGAATACTTATGAAGTAAAGCAAAACATTCATTTCAGCTGCACTTGATTCCCTTTCACATGAGTTCACTTTCTCTAAATACTCATTTTTCTAGTTTTAAATAGATTATCAGTTGCTCTTCTCAAACAAAAATTAATCAATGACTTGACACTTTTATGTTTAGAGAAAGAAATTAGAAATTTTAGTGTTATGCCATGTATTTCTTTATGTTTTCATGCATTGATTATAAAATATCTATTTTGCAGCATTTCAGATACATAACAGTAAATTAAACAATTTAAATAAATAATAATTGTTTGTTTATTGGTCTGGGAAATGCAAGTACTTGTTTCTTTGATGTTTGTAATTAAGAAAGGAGCAGGTATTTCCCAGAACTGAAGATGACAAGCACAAATTTCTGACTACAAAGTCTAATTCTGTGATGTTATTCAAAGATATAAATATGATTATATTTAATATGAATTCTCTTGGTCTGATGGGAAATATGTTTTGCAAATAATTTTTAAAGTTGACTGAAAAAATCTGTTGAACTCAGGCAAATGAACAAAACTTTGGCTTTCATTATCATCAAAGTTTTTACATTGGTTTCTACTCAGTCATTAAACGTTGTAATATGCCAGTTCTCATTATAGTCTTGAATTTTTCTTTTTTCATCCTAATTCCAAACAGGATATGTTGAAAGGTCATGGAAACCATCTGATCAGCATTACCAAAGGCCAATTTAATTCCTTTTACAGTAAAATGAACTTAGAAGAGGATGGTATTTAAAGCAACAATTTGTGGTTCTGTCCCTCCAAAATGAGTATTGACTGCTTTCCAGTTCAAGAATACAGAATTCTAAA
>WBND01000864.1:217447-265258 GCA_013398595.1 Tychaedon coryphoeus | reverse complement strand
ATTTTTATCATTATTTAGCTTTTTGCTTTTGTTTTTTTTTCTTTTTTCTTAATGCATGTATTTTACAGAACCTGTTTGCCTGGAAAAGAATGTCTAGTATACAATGTCCATACTGTATTCTGTATGTAATAAACAATAAAGGGATATAAGTGAAATATTAACATGAAATAACTTGTTGATCTGTTGCTGGTTTTTGTTTATTTTTTTGTTTGTTTATTTTTCTTCAGCAAAATTTCTTGTAATATTATTGCTATAAGTATAGAGCTAGCAAATTCCATATTGATGAAGCCTGATCAACATCTGAAGTAAACAAGTCTCACCTTACTACACAATTGGCACAATAAATACATTCCCGGTGAGAAGTCAAATTTTCGATTTATGCAGACAAATTAAAGTGTACAGATAGAAGTGCCTGCATGTGTCATAGTTGTCTGGGCCTCCCTTGCTGTCCATGAGTCTCAGGGGAGATGACTACAAGTACGTGTCCAGTGACATTATAAACGTCCTGTTTTAGTCAGACTTACACCTGGGCTGGTGTGATACAATGGAAGACCTGTGCCATCCCAGGGCCACAGCTGGAGGCTAAACACCATATTCAATGCCATCTTGAATGTCACTAGGCCCCCAGGGGTGAGCAGCTGAAGTCAGCACAGGAGCCCTAGTCAGCACAATCAGCAAGTCAACAATGTAGAGAGATTTATTCTTCTGTGTGGCCTGTAGATAGATGTTTGATTCAATTGCTCATGCAGTGATGTCTAGATACTGCCTGGGATATCACATAGGAGGGTCAGATATAACACAGGACATGTGAGAGAGTCCTGCACTTCTTAGGCTCTACCAAAGGTAAGGCAATATGCCTAAAGAATTTAAAATGTATCACCCATACATGGCAAAAGAATCCCTGTGTAGTTGAAGGCCAGCTGAAATACTGTCTGGACTCCCCTGAGTTTATTGACCAGATCTCCAGTGATTACTACAGTATCTTAGAAACCTAGGCATCTGTAAACTCTTACACAGAATTAAAATCTGCTTTATGTGTGTGTCTGTCTTTCAGACATCATCCTATTAAGATTTAAACCTGCTTAGTTTTTTTTTAATAGTCTAGATATATATTAAATTCTTGAAAAAAAAGGAAAAAATAGTTGGCTGAAAGAGAAAGATCGTGTCATTTCAATTCTGAAGAAAATATTTTTGTGTCCTTTCAAACCTTATTTGACATCAGGGAATCCTCCAAGTAAAACACACATCTACAGGAAACTGAATTTTGGTTCTGCTACTCACGGTCTTACTTTTTTTCTATATGGTTTTGGAAGCACTATACAACAGCAAAATCTGTGTTACTGCTGTGTCTGTTTTACCATCACTTCTTTAATGCAACTTTCCTGCCACAATATATGATGAATGGACTCCTTAAGGCTTGCTACCTTATTTGCACAATGTTTGCAGCTTTGGAAACTTCTTTTGAATTCTATGGTTTCCATGATAGCAGAGTTACTTTAAATAGTACAGCATGAGCAATTGTTATAGTGTGGAATGAAGAATAAAAACAGAGTGATAGCTTAATACTCCTTATGTTTCTTGAAGTGTCCATATGATATGATGAAATTACACAATATTTTACACAACATTGAAAATATCTAGCTGTATGTATTATTGAGTCCCAAAGCTAAAATACTTTACACTATTTTCCAGTATGAAAATGTTCAACTGTTGGTTTATCCATTGTCTTATTTTCTTTTCAGATTACAAACCCTCAACTAACTGATTTAGTCGTTTCACAGAGAACCAATTTATCAATTAATCAATCCACTAAAACACTAAGGATCTTGAATTATGTTGGACATAAATGCATCTAAATATCCTAAAACATGAATTGCCAGAGTAAATTTGTTTTCTGAAGTCTGATTACAGTTATTATTAGAGTGATTCTCATTAGTTCTGCTATTAAAGGTCAGCTATCTATTCCTATCATGATGCCAGTTTTTCTTTAGTTTATGACCTGGCTTATTTCCCCTGATTTCTCACAGTGTCAGCTACCTTCAAAAGTAGGTGTAAATCAGTGAAATAATCCCATAGGCAAAGGACATTAAAAAACCTTTTCTAATTGTTTCAGACATCTCTAAAGAAAAGATTGTTTTTGGATTTCAGTAATTTCTTCTGAACCTCTGATTTTTACAGGAAAAAAGAATTAAGATAGTTGTTACTTAGTGCAGAAAAATAGCTCCTGGGCATACCAAGCAGATACTTTTATTATTCTTTAACTTCTGCTTTAATGGCTATAATAAATCAGAATGGGACTGAAATAATTCCATTGACATTTAATTATTCTAATATCACTGACTCATTCTAAATCTCAATGGAAAAAATATGTTTTCACTTTAAATTGCCATTATACAACTAGATATACAAGAAATAATTACGCTGACTTGTCAATTTTTCAGACAATAAGGAAACACCATATTGATTTTTTGTTGAAGAGGGGGCACTATGCTAAGACCAAGATAAAGCAATTTTTGAATTGACATGTGAGCATTATCACTTCAAAAGCTTTATTCTGAGACAGTGTTTATATGACTATATGTGTTTCATGCTTTGGTATCATTAAGACATAAAAAATGGAATAATAAATGTTACTGTGGAAAGTAAGATTGAGCATGATTTAGAGTGAAATAAAGAAAACCACTCAGCATAAAACTCTTCACTTATTTTGTAAATGATGCTTTCTTGCACAAAACATACCTGTGTTCATGGTGGGTGACTACTAGAATAAAAAACAATTCTGCAGTAGTTCAACGTATTATTGAAGATGGGAAGTGGAATGGTGAGAGTGTCATTTTTTTCAATATTTTCCCATAAGTTCTTTCTGTCAATTGGAAATAAAAGAAAAAATATATGCCTTTTTGGGGGATAGGCCACACACAATTCCCAGCTCATTATAGTGCTCATCCTCCTCATTTTTGCAGCAGAGATGTCAGACTGTGCAGATATTTTTACTTCAGCAAATGCTTTTGGCTCTCTGGAAGGATTCTTAAGTATTTGGGCTGGCAGATTTGCTGTTGTCACTCGTATTGTCATGTAGATATGCTTCTGATTAGTTCCTCTTGCTCCCGTATTCTATTTATTGTCATTTTTTCTTGTTGATATAATTTTTGTTTTGCTATGACTTGTGCTCATCCATTTTATGATGGGGGCCTCCTTGCAACTAACCCCTAATAAAATTTCTATGTGAGATATTTTAGTAGCCTCTTAGCAGGAAAACACAGATGAAAAGATCTTTTTCTCACCCAGTTTTCTTGAAAGTCTTCCATTGTAACAATTTAATGTCTCTATAGTCACATACTGTACAAAAAAATTGCATTTTGTTGTGAGTGGAGGTTTAACTTTTTGAAACATTAAAATACACATTTTGCAACCAGATAAATAGTTTGATGTGATTCTGAAGTCCTCTGAACATCCAATTATTTGGGAGTAACATTTGCATGAAAACTCTTGGATAATACTACAAAATTAATAATGTAAGTTTTCTGGTATGGCTGCCTTAGTTTAGGGAAACTGTACATATCTATGTAGTAGAGACATGACAGAAAGGAGAAACCTAAGGGAAATATGAAAAACAAACTCTTTACCATCACTCAGGTGCTTCAGTTATCTTAATGTCTTAATGATCTTCTCCAGACTTTATTCTTAAAGTTGTAAATTATGTTGCTTTTTGCTTTAATAAATATATTTAATTGCTTCATATCTGAGGTTGTGGATCCAAGAGATTGTTATTTACAGTTAAACTTGGTAACAGGAGGTAAATTGAATATAGGAGCAGAATGATTAAAAAAAAAATCTTAATAGGTGGTTTCAGCATCCTTTCTGTGTCTTCCTTTTTCTTTCAAGAAATCTCTTAATAACAGTTCAAGTTGTGATGCCAGAATATTTCAGATGATGGAAAACCATGTTGAAAGGATGAAGTTTATTGAACATATTACACAAAGTATTTTAATAAAGACAAGAGGCAGAACAGATTTTTGTTCTGCTAAAGTCTCTTCTTCCTGTTTTCTCCAACATACAGAAATTAAATATTACTGAGAATGGCAAACCAGCTAAAGTCAGTGAAAATTCTGTAGTAAATTCTGATATTCTGATATGAATCAGTATTCATATCAGATATGAATCAGGCTGAAGAGAAATGTGTGAGGCTATTTGTCATGAGAAAAACAAATAATGGTAAGGTTAAGGTCTTCCTAGGAGAGTCACTGAACCATATTAGAGAGGCTTTTAGCCAGCTCATCCACAAGATTAGAGCAAAAGAAAAATAACATATTTTTTAAAAGGGAGAAAGAAAAGTATATGACCTCTTAGAAACTAAGTGAAGATGTATAACAAGGATAGCAGATCTAAAAGGCTATGGAGGAATTAACAACAGATAAGGAGATGCTGACTATAGTCACATATGGCTTACTTGAAAAAAAATCCATCAAAAGAATATTTTTTTTACTGTGGTATCCTTGTGTAAGTTTAAAAATATGTATTCCTGTTACAAAATGGAAGGATTGTTTGGTGCAAAGGAAAGTGTAAAAAGGGCTTGAATTCTAATAAGGAAAAGAAAAGAGAAAGAACACAGGACAAACTAAAAGACAACACACAGCATGACCTCTAAAACTACTGCTATGAGGAAACTCACAGAATCACAGAATGGTAAGGTTGGAAGAGACCACAGTGGGTCCAATCTCTCTGCTCAAGCAGAGGAATCCTAGAGCACAGGGCACACAATTGTGTCCAGACAGTTCTTGAATAGCTCCAGTGAGAGAGACTCAAAAACCTCTCTGGGCAGTCTGTGCCAGTGCAAGGCCACCTGCACACTGAACTTCTTCCTCATATTCAGGCGGAACTTTCTCTACAGCAGTTCCTGCCCAGTGCCTCCTGTCCTTTTGCTTGACACCCCTGGGAAGAGCCTGGAAACATCCTCTTCACACCCTCCCTTCAGATACTGATAGGCATTGATGAGGTCCCCTATCATTCATCTCTTTTCAAGGCTGAACAGACCCAGCCCCCCTCAATCTTTCCTCATAAATGTTCAGAACTGGACACAATGCTCCCTATGAAACCTCACTTGGGCTGAGTAGAGGGGCAGGATTAACTCTTTTATGTGTTGATGAGAAAGAAGTGTTTAGAAAGTGAGTCTTTTTGTCCACCATTTTGAAAGAACCTTTAAAATTTCATAGCAAGAATTTGAAACACTTGTGCTGTCACTGAGCAAGTCAATGAGTGAGAAGCATTACAGATACATTTCAGGGAGTGGAAGCAAAAAAATTAAGGTTAAGAGAATGAAAAGAAGTTGAAAATTTTGGTTATGAGTTGAAGATTTAGAAGTATTGTGATTACATTGATAAAAGAATATAAAAATTCCATCAGTCAGAAATCTACACACAATATTTCAATATTGTTTCTTGTATTGTGAAGTCCAAATGCATTTGAGTTTGGTCTACATTTCAGGCACTTCAATTAAATTATTCTCCTGAATTTTTCAAAATGACAACAGTGAGATATGAAAACAATTTCTCTCAGGGCACAACTATTTTCATGGGTAGAAAGCACTAAAGCTTTTATTAATGAAACAGAGAAAAATATAACATGAACCACGGGCAGGAAACTGAAGCCAGACAAATGCAAATACATGAGAAAGCATGTGAGAATTAACAGCAGAAGCAGAAGATTTTCCATCATTGAGCATTAAAAAAAATATGTAATTGAGGGCCCAATTCAGGCTGCCTCCTTTAGGTTTCAATTTGATGAAGGTGTCTGCCTCATGCACCATTTCAGAACACTCAACTGATTGTTCTCTCTATAAAGAACATAAGGGCAGAAATATTGCAGCTCTAGATAGGATTTCATGAAGTTGACAAAAACCTTCATGTGTTATCCTCATGAACCAATGTGATATTTAGCATGAATATGTAGCATGTTGTAGGACTTAGTCATAGCAGTACTGATATGAAAGGTTCATTTCCCAATACTGAGAGGAGCCACTTGGAAGAAATCAAGAGAAAACACAGAAGTACTTGTCAGCATCTTGTCAAACTGCAAGATGTTCCATTCAGTTCAGGTTCAGAAGATCAAAACCTGTACTGAACATGGCCACTTAAATGATCATTATTCAGTAGTGGAGAGTCCTGCTGTATATATGATCTCATTATTTTAACAAGAAGAGTAGTATCCCAGAATGTGGGAAATTTGTGCTGAGCAAGTGCTCTGCTTGCTGATTTTGTTTGTGTTTTTTTGGTGGTGCTTTTTTTGTTTGGTTGGGTTTTTTGTGATTTTTTTTGCTTGTTTGTTGGATTGTTTTTTGGGGTTTTTTAAACTACAAATATCTCATATGATATGCATAAATATCTCCTGTAAACAGAGACCAGAACTGGAGATTGTTCTCTGAGTGTTTTCAGTGTGAAAACGGTAGTGCTTCCTCCTGGCCTCCTGCCTGAACATATTTCCCTCCTTCCTAGAGTAATTAATAGGCCACCTACTGAATAACTTATAAGTTTGACTCTGTTTAAATATGATTTTATCTTGAGGCTTCTGCATTGTTTCAGAATTTCTTTCCTGACTATATCACACCTTAATGTAGCTGAGGCCATGTCAGCCTTCTTCATGCCTTAAACTACCCGAGCCTGAGCATTGCACTCCAGATCGTTGTCACCTAACTATAGCGAGCTAGTATAGGAAGCTTCAGTAAAAATATGGTGAAATATTGCTTTTATTTTTTTAGACAGATAATTGTTGTTTAAAAACCACAACAAATCTGTGCTGAGAAGCAGACACATTTAAATTACTGATGTAAGCCCCTTTAGCATCCAATAGCTCAAAAACTATTCAAAATCTATAAAGTAAAACTAACAATCTTTAACAGAAAGGATGGCTCAGAGGCCCAAACCTGACCTGTATTATTCATTCCTTTAATTTATCCAAGATAAACCTGTCTTTGTTCTTTCTAATGAACATGAGATTACTGTAGGATGGTAGCACCCAAAGGCCTCAGTGGGGACAGTGCTGTGTGCTGTACAAACACAGATAAATAGCTCACCCAGCACAGCTTATGATCTGAAAGGCACAAAGAGTTTGAGGGGTGGCAGTGGAGATATAGCTTGGAGCAAATGAAAGCAATGCTGATTAACAGAGCTTTGTTAACTGAAATGCTTTCTTCACTTTTCCATTCGAATAGGAGTAGAGGTCAAATACAGGAAATGGCAGGACTATGGAAGTTAATGAAAAAAAATGGAGAACAAACTTGAAATGGGAGGAATAATCAACCTTGCTATCTCTGGTTCTGTTCTACCTGCAGGAGAAGGTAGGCATGATATTAGAGGGAGTTTTGAAAAAAAAAATTATCAATTTGCTTTTCAGATGAGATGGCTTTTCTTTAAAATTGTAAAGAAAATATGGAAACAGGTTATCCTGGGCCCCTAAGCCTTTATGCAAATACTTCATGAAACATATAACTTAGTAAAACAATAGCTAAAAAAAACGTGTCTAACAAACCCTCATACTGTAGATATGAATTTGTTATACAGCTGAATAATAGACTTCTCTTCAAATATTCATATACTCCAACCCAATCTATAACTAAACCAAAAAGATAACAATTAGAACAGATGTATTGTTTTATATGCTTGAAAAATGCAGAAACAATGAGCTGAAAAACGCTGAGCAAAGGGAGAACCTTCTAGAGTTAATTTAGAAACCTATGGATGCCAGGAGAGATTGCCATCTCTTCTGTGTTACCATCTGGGGCCTATTATAATTCCCTTAAAGTCTCCCATTTTGTTAAATTTCAGATGTAGATTGAAATTTGTAAAACAAGTGCATTAGAAGTGGGAGGGCATGATGCACTGCAACTCACCTGGCATTAAGAAGAGAATACTTGTTAGAGGTTGCCAGAAGAAAAAGCTTAAAGACAACTTCCTTTCGGCATTTAAGTGTCTCAGTCTATTTAAGTGACAAGAATCATCTTGTCCTTGGAAAAGGTCTATAATCACCTAAATGGAGTTCATAATTTTTCAAAAGCTATATACACCCATTTTTTAAAAGTGATATTGACCACTGTACCCTGTTTTCAGTGGTCTGGGTGCCTCTGGATGCAGTGCACAAGTCCCTCTTGTGTCTGAAGGGATTCAAATCCAACATCCTTTTTGTCTAATGAAAATACTGTAAATTGCCATAGAATTGCTTATACTGGTGTGATGGAGAAGCAATCTCAATACTTACTGCCAAACATTTTTTCCAAGCAGAAAATAGAAGGAAAATGCCCTTGTTTAGTGGAACTGAAAGTAGCATCTTTTCAGGTGTCAACATGTCAGGTGTCATTTCAATAGGCATAGTATGAAAAAATGGATGATGTAGATTTTGAAAAATTGCCTGTATCTGTCTCACATCTTAATACAAATTATGAGCACATGATTTATTATACCAAATATCAATAATAGAATATTATCTATCTTGCCTAAGGTTCTGAATTTATTTGTTAATAAAAAATATGCAGTATACTAAAGTATGTCAGTATCTGAAGCATAAGCAGTTGCTCAATCAGTCTTGCAGAGCTGGAGTACACTGAGTACCTAATCAATTTACCAAAGAAACCCCTTCAAAAATATTATATTTGGCCCTGAGGTAACATGTATTAGTATTTTTTTTTCGGCTTCAATACATGAATAATTGTAGAAGAGGAATGAATTGGCAGGTCCAACCTATAATAAAATCATCTTTAAAAGGGATTGATATACAGAACAAATAAACAAAGGAAGAATTCTACTTTCTTTTGTAAACTTTCCTGTGAAAATATATAACATGTTCTTACACTTTTGAAATCTTTGTTATCATAAGTGGGTATCTAAGTTATTTCCTTCTAATCTTTCTCTCTCCATAGGTACCACAGGCAGCTAGCCATCGGTAGGTTAAATTAAAAACAATTAAAAATTATGCTACAGATACAGGGAAAAAAGAGTTAGAGACAATAAAAAAGTTAAGGGACTTGATCATATATCATGTTAAGTGCTAGAAACTCTGAAAGTTAGACATCCAGCCGAAAAAATGAAAACGATAAACCTGAATTAAGAGTCTCAGCGTGGTGCTCATTGATGCTTTCCTCTAGTGGTAAAACCTGTAAGAACTTTCTGCTCCCTCCTCTCTCCCAGTTATCTATTTTTAGCCTACAAAGCAGTATGCAGTTTTCTCAGTTTGTTCTGATGCAGCTGTGTGCAGACAACATTCTAAATGGGTTCGCTGGATTGAAAAAAAAATAAATAAGGAGCTTTATAACAACAACAGTAAAGAGGATTTTATTTTTTTTAAACCACATCCAGGTCATTTTAGTGATCACATTTATAATACAGGCCCACAAACTCTACCTCATCTGACATGACAGAGAACTGTGTTGTCAGGATGCATGGTATTTTTACTTTCTGACCTGCTACACAAAATATGTTCCTGAACCCATACCTGAGAATATGATTTAAAAGAGGCAGATCTTTGAAGGTGTAGTCTGGTAGTCATCTGTGTTATGGCATTTCATAATAATTTCATACTACATCTATTGCTGGATCACAAAGCACTGCAGATCATCTTGGAGCACAGGGATGTATTTCTGTTCAAGTAATCAGAGCAGATGATGGGAATTTTATGCTGACTTCATACTTTTAACCAAGGTTTATGCTTGCTGTAAGTTGGTAGATGACACCTGAAGCAGCATAAAAATAGAGTGGTACAGACAGGTGGTATTTTATCCAGCACAGGGCCAGCAAAGAAAAAAGATCTTCCTTCAAAAGCTTGTAAACCAGCTTGACAAAATGGTCATGAGGGCATTTGATCCAGTAGTAGGCACTCTAAAACCACACTTATCTCATCAAACCATAGCACATAATGACTTGAGCCAGCACTTAGCTCAGCCAGTCCAAAGTGTTAAATAGGGATCTGGTGACCTTTTCACACATAGCAAGCTAAGTCTGCCCTTTGACTGTGAAGAACTTTCTTACTGTTTTCTTTATAAAAGTATACATTGGTTATAAACTGTGTTGCTTTGCATATTAGACTAGATATTAAATTATTTGATTGGCAGCTTGAAATTAAGTACTCCAGTCTGTGCAGACACTAAACTACTAAAACACTTCAGCTGCATGTTTACCTGTGGCCTTAACCAAGATGCTGCTGAAGATTCTGAGTGGATTTTTTTTCAGAGAGACAAATGGGTTACAAGTAATGCTTCATTCAACCAGAGAGGAAAGCAGATGAGCATCCCATAGCCTAAAGATTAAAAAGCTTTTAGGGGCCACTTGGGAGTCCTTGTCCTTGCTCCTAACAGACTTTGTGACTTTTAATCCAGTGATTTTTAGGAGCATTCAAAAAAGTCTTTGAATTCCCATCCTTCCTTTTCTGCAGCATGTGGACTGTGTATGCTGGTATTCTCTTTGCAGGAGCTCATACTGTGCCAGTTCACTCCAGAAAAAAAAACAAACAAACCTAAACTCCTCCCCACCCCCAAGCAAACTAACAAACAAAAAAAGCACAAAAGCGAAACTAAATTAAATTAAACAAACAAACCAAAAATTACAATCTAACACTATTTTTAAAATTATTATTATTGTTATTATTTATATGATCCCATCATGATTTATTACATGATCCCAAGTGATTTACTACAGGGTAAACAGAAACAAAAAATTATCTTTTCTTAATACAGAGAAAACTCGTTTCCCAAATTGTATTCATTTTTCCTGTAGGCACAGTAAAGGTGGATAAAACCTAACATTCTTTTTTTTTTTACTGCATATTCTCTTTTACAAAACTACAGACTAGTCGAGATAATTTAGCTAGAGTCAGAGATAACTTCTTCCAGACCTCATTAGTGCTGTTCATGTCTTGGACAGGGATGATCAGCAGCAATACACAGTGCTTATTTCTCATACAGTTGATGCAAAGGTAACCCTTTTATTCAAAAGGTGATTTGTGACTGTCTGGAGTCACTATCTTTAGTCCACTGAGGCATTTGTAATATGATATGAAAGTCCTTTATTGACAGGATAATAAAAATTTTGTTCTACCTAAAGTACTTACGTAGTCTCCACAACAGTACCTGGGACTCCCTCAAGCTCAGAAAATGTTTACCTACCCACTTTCTGGGAAAGGAAATATAATTACCTCAGTTAACAGTTTGGGAATGCATCTCTGTTCCTAGGACACTGAAATACACAGCTTTGAGTCAAGTACCTAAGCTCCCTGCTGTGATAATTAAGTACTCAAGAATAAAATTAAACATTAATTTTTTACCTTGAACAGTAAACAAGAAGATATGCAGGAATAGAATAGGTTGGACAGGTAATAAATATTTCTCTTTATCATTAATATGAACCCCAATGACATGATATTCTTAATAAATTAATTTATGAACAAAGAAAATGGTGGAAACTAACAAGGAAACTAGTTTGTTTACTTGTTTGTTTTTCTGTATAACAAGCAGGGGCTTAATCAGCATCTGAGAATATTTATGGAACAATATAGTAACTGCTCATCCTATGCTTGTTCTAAATTCACTTGCTAAATTACTTTATCCCCTTAACTAAACAAGAGAATATGGAAATAGTTGAGAGTTTTAAGACACATGACGAGTTTAGGGCTATACTGTTCCTAAACACTAGACCCTCTTGTCTAGGGCACAGAATGTGAAATATTTCTAGGCAAAAGTAGATTTCTGAATTTGAGGTTGTCACATTATATTCTATTTGTAGTGAGTGCGAAGAAATTGGTACTTTCAAGTAATTTTCATTTTATAATTACCCCACTTATGCAAAGAACTTCAGGTGGTTTAGCTATTTGCTGAGTCAGAGGTGATCAGA
Source organism: Tychaedon coryphoeus (assembly GCA_013398595.1). Taxonomy (NCBI): domain Eukaryota; kingdom Metazoa; phylum Chordata; class Aves; order Passeriformes; family Muscicapidae; genus Tychaedon; species Tychaedon coryphoeus. The sequence goes on along the minus strand of WBND01000864.1, from coordinate 253,388 downwards.
GCAGATGTAGGTGTCGTGACTGCAGACATTTAAACTTAGCTGATGTGAATCACAAACAAAATCATTGAAAAGGAACTATATATTTTAATAATTCAAATATAAATTATATTATGTTCACCTAACAGGCTCTCAAAAGATTTGCTATTCACTTAGACTCTGAGGCAGAAAAATTAGTAAGGAAAACGCAGGAGCACTAGAGAGAAAATGGTGCTGGAAAAATGTAATACTTGGAATTATTTTCTCTGGTAAAAAAATGAGGCCACTACTAAATACTGAATCAGCAAAAAATATTTACTTTGGGACATTTTCATTCATTTCTAATCATGATGTTGATGCTATTAAAGAATCAGCCAGCACTGCTGATGTTGATAAATCGCTTCCTTGGCCAAAATTCATCCTTATAAGTGCCTGTGGGCTGCTGACTGGACAAGATCCCACTGTAGAATAAGTCTTAATAACTTTTTAGAAAAGTTCCAAGAAAGTTTGGATGCCTGAGAAATATGGACATATGCAATATTTTTGTCTTTCACAAAAATGTTTTCGCAAAACTGGCAAAAAAATCCCTAAACAGGAATTTGATTACATAATCACAGATTTATATTACCAATCTGAAAACAATGTAAGACAGTAGCAAGTTCAAGATTCACCAGGGAGTTCATCTAGATAGTTTCCAAAGGCTGAACATTTCCCACCGCTGGGATTTCAGAGTAAAGCCACCTCCTATAAGGTCCTTTTAACATTTCTTTCAAATGAAAACCAAACACCATTTACTACAGAAGTAGAGTGGTAGGTGGAGCTGACATTTTCCCCACATAGCAGCTGAAAAGTCAGACTATGAAAATACATGAACTTAATACCTATCCTCATCTTATTGGATTCAATCCCAATAATTCTTTGACTAGTGTACTTCTTTGAACCTCCTTTGGAATATGTCTAAATCAGTTCCAAGGAGTGGCTTAGTTTTTGGTGCTGAGTTTAAGGGTTGCTTATCCATTTTACCTCACAAAGGCACTGGTAAAATACCAAACATATGTAATGAACTGGAACCCATGAGTCCTCAGATGAACATAGTGAACGTTCATTAGACTTGATGGCCAGGCTTTTATACAGCACCTTTGCTCTCATTATACTCTTTCTTGTGACATGCAAGAATGTTTTTTAAATTTTTTTTTAATGTTGGCTTTATAGTACACCACCTTAGAATAAGATATTTGGATGTAGAACATGAAGATTTTAACTCCTATCCACTCCTATTCATTTGAAAAGACAGATTTAAACTTACATCACAAGTAAAAATATTTGCTTTTAATTCAAGAAAGAAAGAGAAATGTTTAGTTTAAAAGAGTCTGGCAGAACTTACTTTTGATATAGTCAAGTTGCTCTCTAGTGTCAAGACCAAGGTATTTATATATGTAGAAACTTTTTCTGGAACCTAAGCAACTTAGATGTGAAACTGTAACAACTTGTACATTTACACTATTTATAGCTATCTATATAAATAATTTTAGCATAGTTTGAAATGCTCTGACATCTTAAAATCAGTAAACTGATGTAAACACATCAGTACGTGTGTGTGGTTTTATGTGGTTTCACTGCATGTCTGAGTTCTTATTGCTGCTCTCTTCCCCTAGCTTCCACCCTTCTCCTGGGCAGTTTGCTTGGGTATCTTTAGCAGGTATAAACACACTCTTCAAGTAGGTTATATACAGTCTGTAATTATAAAGCAGTTGGAGATGTTGGTTAACACACATAAAGAGAAATGGGATCTATTATGCTGTGATGCTGCATTCTGGCGTGATGCTCAGTGAGCTTTCACCTGCTGGACAGGCATCAGTGAGTAGGGAAGTGGTCACAGCTCCCAGGGATATGGAGCTGCCATGTTTCTCCTGTTGACAACTTTAATGTTTTGATCTCAACCTGATAATTCCTGACTGCCTGACCCAGTGAGCCACTTCACTCTGCTAGTTAGTGGTAAAAAGCACCAGGGCTAGTGACTAGCAGGCAAAAAACCACAAGTTTTACTTGTTAAATGCACATAAATCTTAAGCAAAATACATGAATAAACACAGCACTCACATCATATTTGGAGAGTTAGTATGTCCAGAGCTCAGGAATGGCTCCTTGATAAGGCATGGAATGAATAAAAACTGTGTAGTCAGACTAATTTCTGTGCTAAATGTCAAGGTCAAAAGGAACATAGAAAGAGGAAATACCATGTTTGTGATGAGCTACCACTATGACTCTGCTTGCAAATGCAGGATTAATATAACTTCTTGCTCCTCTGGGAATTTTACTTATGAGCTTTTCTTGAAGAGAAATACTAGTGTAGCAGTGTCATTGTTCAGAAAGGTCAGAGATCATCACCCTGTGTGTCCAGTACAGTTATTGAAGCCGTACGTCATATGTCAGGATACAACAATGAATCTCTCACAGCCTTGCAAGGGATTTGTTAACGGACTGGAACAGCTCCCAGATTAAATGCTCTCAAACTGTATTTGTTAACAGAGTGTGAAGTCCTAGAAGGACTCCAATAAAATAGTCCTCACAGTCATTCTCTTCTGTTTACACAAGGCCTTTTTCCTTCCAGTGATTACAGTTCACTTCAAACATGACAGTGGATAGACTGAGCGTGGATGTGCTCCTCATCTCCTCCTGCAAGGAAGGTATACCTGCAGACTACAAAACTTACTTTTACCCACCTAATTTGTATGGTGCTCCATTAATTTTTCCACAGCACATACACTTCAGTAAGTCACTTAGACCCAGTGTGTTTCTATCCTTGAAGCTGTTGCATTTACTGGGAAATAATTCATTTCATTCTAGACAGCCACACCAAATGGAAGTAAACTGCACAACATGTTTGCTTCTGTGTCTTTCATCTCAGTGTATTGATTTGAAAGCTTGTACTGATTTCTCCCAAATTAACCTTTTATTTTTTTTAAGCTATATAAATAAATAATGTGAAGGAAAGCAAGTGAAACTGAAGAGAGAAAAATCAACAGCGCAGCTATGAGATCCTGAGCAAACCACTCTGAGCTTTCTTCAAGGAAAAACACTTCTCATCCCATTTTTCTGTTAGATGTGTCAGTTTTACTGATTCCAATAATATTAACCTGATCAAAATTTAACAAAGACAGATAGAGAAACTATATACATAATACATAAGATAAAAATACATGCACTAGTCTCTGCTGGAAATCTCTTATTTTTATATGAGTCTCTGATATTTCTTAAGATGCTCATTTCAAATGTGAAACATATAAAGAATTTATGATCAAAACTCTAAACCTTGCCTCATGTCTCTTTTGATTTACCCTTAAAGAACTGATTACCAAATTTTATCTTAAAATAGTCACTGAACTGTAAACAATCTACTCAGTATTTTGTCCGGGTGATGCTGTAAATTCCAGCTAGGAAAGAAATGAAGATTACAGTAATGAATGTTCTATGTCATGTCTACTAGACAAAAAAAAAAACATCAAATACTCTGGCAAAAGTAGTCTAACCTCTTATATTAAACTCAGTGGTTGATCCAAAGTTTCTGCCATTTCTTACAGAACTCCAAGATCCCTTATCTTGCCTTTTCCCATAAAAGAGCCACAGTGTCAGCTGTCAGCATCCTTTTTCTCTTTCTTTGAAGTGAGTTGTGTTACTGCAGGGCAGTGTGGTGCCTGACCTAAGATGGCCTGTATTGCCCTATGAAAACATGGCTTAGTAGAGAAGTGGGTAGGCAGTTTAATAGCTGCCAGTGCATCAGCAGAAGACACTATACTGTTTGAAAGGCAAGCTCCCTCCCACACCATCCAACCTTGTTTTTCTTCACAAAGGCATGGAGAAAACCTGCAACCGGAGAGGGCAGAGAGAAGAACATTTGAAAGCTTGAAGTACTTAGTGACAATTTTAAGAGGGAGCAAGAGTTCAAGAAGAAAGTGGAAGCAAAAAAAAAAAAAAAAAAAAAATCTTTACTTAACTGGCCAAGATTCTCTCACTTTTTATACTTTTTATTATTTTTGTTCTCCAAATTGCCTCCTTTTTTACTATTTGTTTGTATTGTCTCTCGGTTTTGTCTTGTTCTGATAATTATTCCCCTGTAGAATCCTCAGCACTCTGTGGAATAGGGTTGTACATATATTACTTTGCCCTTTGGCTAATGTTCTGAAAACTCTTCTGCTTCTGGCTCCACTTCAGGGTTTATAATCCCCATTTCCATTCTCATTTCTGGGGTCATTTCCAGACTTGCAACCACATTTTAGTTTACACGAGTATACTAATTAGCCTAAGAGGGATCATGACTCCTGGAGTTTGAGAGCCCCTGTTCTAGGAAGTACTGCAATTTAAAGGATAAATAACAACGAGGTGGGCAAAAAAGGAATTATAAAAAATAATTGAGAAAAGCAAGGTCATACCAAAACAAAGAGAAGAAAATTACCAAAGAACAGAAAAGGAAGATGAACTCAGAAGAAAAATGAGACAGAAATTATATGAAGGAAGCTATGTAACATTTTTAAGACAGTGCTTTGAAAATGTGTCTTATAGCGTAAAATTCTTTCTTTTTAGATTCCAAAAGAAAGAGTTGCATATTCCCATCCATTAATATAAAACTTTTTTCATGCTATTTACATAGAACTATACTGTTGATTGTTGCTCTGGAAATTGCTTTATTCCATAAGTAGAATGTCTGTAATCAATCTTCTCACATCACATTTAAGAAAAATATTTTCAGTTGAGTAAATCTTTTATTAACTGACACATATTTTATAAACATGATTCCAGTATGTTGCTGAATTTGACCAGTGTCAAAAATCCCCTCCAAATGTGAGCCCCTACTGAATGCCTCCAAGTTCTCAATCACCCTAAATACTCTTAAATAACAACTATAACTGAAAAAAAAGTTTTGTCTGGTTTCACAACTTTTATTTGCTGGTATGCAGAGTCAAAATACTATATTAATGCAAAATTATCTGAGATACTGCAGGAAAAAAAGAAGTCCATACATCATTTCCACTATTATGAGATTTAATTAGCTTCTTAGCAACACACATACTAATTAAAACTAGTATATAGTCACTGTATAGAAGAAAGTAATATTAAGTAATAATGTTATAAAAATGTTGCTTGCTCTAGTGACACAGTCAAGAATAAAATATTACCTATGCAATCACTTCCTGAAAGGGAAAATTTTTTACAATTTCTAAAATATTCTGAAAGAAATAATCTTGCAGAATCCTCATCTTCAGCCTGTAAAAGTCTGTGCTGATTTGTCTCCTTCACATATATTTCTTGCTCAGCAGTGGTTTAGCTCTAAATCCTGATGTTCAGTATCTTATATTAACTTTCCCTCAGAACCTGAATGTTCAAGAACCATGAAAAAGACAAAATAGATCCCATCAACCTTGTTTAGTAGAATTTGTAAATGAACTGCGGGGACTGTTCTCTGGGCAGTACTAAATAATTTCCCAAAAGTGCATGTGGGTGAGATTTTAAACCTCCGCTTTTTGCAAAGGAACAGCTAGCTAAGGCATTAAAAGGAAATGCTAACTGAAGGAAATCTTGCTACATCTTCCAAAGTTAGTCTGTGTGATCTCACTTAAGTAGACCTATGCTTATTTAAGCAAGGCACGAGCAAAACAGCAAGGGAGCAGAAGCTGATACTATGAATAAATCCATCATTCCTACAAACAGCTACAAGCAAGTGATTTTCCATCCTCTGCTAATTTTATCAACAGCTACCAGCCAGCTCATGAGTCTGGTCCTATCCTGTATTTGACAGTCTTGGAAGGAAAGTTTGCCTGCCCCTGTTGTGCACTGAGTTGCAGAGTTGCATCCCAAGTTCTAAGACTATTAGAGTGGAAGTAAAAGGCTGAGATAATACACAAAGATAATGAATTTTGTTTATGCTGAGAAAAACTGGTTCTATTAAATATGCTGCTTCAGTTAGCATAGCAATTGGGATCATGGTAAAGGTTCTGTCAAGTCTGCAAATAAGACTTCTCAGATTAAGAGATGAAAAATGTCTTGGCCAAGCCAAAGATGATAATTAACAATTCTAGTGAAAGTATTGCAATAGGCATTATTTACAACATTATTGCAGGTCCCTCCACCTTCAGGCATTCAGATACTAAGTAATTAATTCTCCTGTCAATCCTTTGAACTAGATTAATATCTCCATGCTTCATACAGGGAAAGGGGTGAACAGAGAATTAGAGTTTGTTTAGATAGCACAAGAGCCTGAGTGTTTTAGTTCAAAAACCTACTGTCACCCTAATCTCAGAAAAGAGGATTTTCATCAACCCCACTTATCTTTCATTACAAGTAATATGATTTAGCTCTAACTCTCACAAAGCTAAAATACTGAAAATTATATTATTCACAATGCCAATGAGCACACCCTTACTGCAGGGTAATCATTTACATTTGAGGAAAACTAACCTCCTGATGTAGTTCTACCTGTTTTATTGATTTTGTATAGTCTATATCAGATCTTAACAGTAAAAATAAGATTATTTCCTGCTATCTCTCCCTTTCATTTTTAGACCATTTAAGACACAAATAGTGATGTATTTTTATAAATAATATGAGTATAAATGTAAACATATATAAATAAAACCATAATCATAAAATACATACTATAAATGTATGCACACACATATAATCTCAATTTGAAACAAACCAATTCAGAGCTAAAAGCTGTTTATTTGCATGTCTATCATATACTAGGAAATTTTCCAGAAAAGCCTGGAAATGATGAGTTATGCAAGGATATGGTGTATGCAGTAAAAAATCAAAAATTACACTTAATTTCTATTGCACAGTGTGAACCTCCATACTTACAAAAGCTATTGTGTTTTGAAGTCAAGCATATACAAAGCAAATAATTTAATTCAGGGTTAAGCACTGTTGATTTGAAACTGGTCATAGAATATGCTAAGTTGGAAGGGACCCATCAGCATCATTGAGTCCAGCTTCTGGTCCTGCACAGGACACCCCAAGAGTCACACCCTGTCAAAACACAATAGCTTTTGTAAGTATGGAGGTTCACACGGTGCAATAGAAATTAAGTGCAATTTTTTATTTTATACTGTCATGTATATATGAATATATGAATACATGAATATATATGAATATTCCAACATATCAACTAAAATTGTTTAAAGGAGATGTCTATGTCCTCTTGCCTAGGCAGCTACCATTTTTGCTTTACAAAATTTTGTGCTATGAGTAGGTGAAAGACTCATTAAATTTAAAATCTGCCAAATGACATCCAACACATTCCAGACACTGGCAAATATAAAAAGTTTTATAGAGTAATTAATTATAGATTCTTCAGCCTCTGTAACAGTAGGTCCTGATTCTCTTTTCTCTTGTGCTGATAGTATTTAAGAAAGAGTTTAATTTTAAAGGAATTTAATTTAGCAGTAATAAAATGAGAGGAGACTCCAGCAGAAGTTTTTGGTTCTTTTTCTAGCACATATACTTTCCCCTTGACTTGAAGACACATAATACAGCTTACAGTGTATTGATTCCTGAGAACTAAGGATACCTGGAAAACAGTAGTCTCATTTCCTGACTGATTTTGTCACTTGCTTTCATTTTGCATCAGAACAAAGTAAAGTCCTTTTGTAATTTTCTAAGAAGGCGGCACAGAGAGTGTAAAATGGATGTGTATACCGCAGCTCAGACAAAACAACATTCTGAGATAATAAGGAGCCTTTCACTGAAAACACATCTTCTGAAGCAAACAGTATGGGTTAATATCATCAGCTGGTTGAACAGCCTTTGTCTCTCCATGAACATTTAAATACTGTGCCTGTAGCTGGTTTTGTTCCTTTGCCATTTGCCAGCACGTTTGTCAAGGAGGTCTCAGTGAGGTTTTAAACTCTTCAAACTTCTTTGATAATGAAAGGAATTTAATCACATTAAAAAGATTTTAGGTAAGTATTGTGAGAAGTTGCTCCTTAGTTATCTGGTCTCTATAAAATGAAAAGTTGAAGGTTTATTTTGAATTATTATATTTACATCTTATAGTATCACAGTTTTTTTTTTATTATTTTTTATTGCTATTCTACATGTAAGTCATCTGATATTTTGTTGCATTTCATTCTGGTTTCTTCAGCAAATATGTTCCTTGGTTGTTTTGAAATATTTTGCTACAACAAAATAATAATCTATTGCTTCAGTTCATGAAGCAGTGATATTAAAAGATCTGAAAACTAATTTCATGGTGGAAATGTCTGCTATTCACAAATGACTCCACTATCAAATCTTTGTAGCTAAGCACATCTAGAAGACCTGTCTCTTTTGCTGGGAGTCAGTGGAAAGCCAGCACAGTGTTTATATGTGTTGCTCTGGCTCTCATGCTGTAAGTTTGGGCAGGTTTGTTGTATGCAGCCAAACGATGCCCCAGGCCAGAAAAAGAGAATTCAGATAACATAGAGCCACTGTGTATTAGCTTGGTCATTACAGAATTGTAGCAATTAATTAAAAAAATATTCCAGAAACATATCAAGTTTATTTCAGAATACTAATATTTAAAGTTGAGCAGTTAAGTTCAAGGAAGTTTAACATGTTAAAAGATTTTTTTTTAAGGCTTTTTATGACTACACAAGAGAAGGTCTCCATACAGAGAGGAAGGTACAGTGTATAACAGTTAACAGCTGCTCAGCAGTCACTTATCAAATAAACTACTCATATGTAAAATATAAGTTTCTAAACCACATGTAAGATATATAGTCTGTAAGGTCCATTAAATCCCTCCCCTGCATGAACATTGTTAATTTGTGAAGTGGTTGATTTTTGTGTGAGAAATGCAAAACATTTTAAATAATTTGTTTATATTTATAAACAACCATGTGACAAAGAATTCATTAATTATTTTCCTGATTTTTTTTAATGATCACACCAGCTTTGCCTTCGACTGTGTTAAAAATTAACTAAGATGCAAAACATTTCCTCTTAATTTAGAGAAATTTTCTTTTTGAGTCTTATTTACCATCTTTTGCAGCAAGACCAGAAAAGTCAGAACACAGAGAAATCTGAAATGGAAGTACTGTTTCTATGTTTTCCTTACACTTTTTAATTCACACTTTAGTGAAAGTGCCACTGGGCTCCAATGTGATATTACTACTATTTGTTTTGCTAGAGAAAAAAAATAAACTTCCATTTTAAAGCCTAGATTGGAAGATTGATATGTCTGAGCCCTCATGTTAGAGAAAACAATGGCCTAAAGGTAGATACACTCCAACTCAAATCAAATAATCTGAATAGTACATGTTGTAGCTCATAGACAGCCTGCATACCCCTAAGTGCTGTAATACACATACAGCTTTTAAAACTTGAACTTGAGATGTGTAAAAGGGGAGGGGCAGGGAGTGTGCAGTTTAAACCAGCATATACTGAGGTGTTTGATGCTATCCTGCAGTCCTGTTTGGGGTAAATTCAGTTATTCTGTAAGAGTAAAGCATCTAGAAAAGTACCCGTCAAACCTGCAATTCTTCTTATGGAGTGGTTAAGGGGAGAGAGAGAGAGAGAGAGAGAGAGAGAGAGGACAAATGAAAAGAGGAGATATGTGCCTGCATGATGATATGAATCTAATTAAAATTTTCCCAGAGAAAAAAGTGCTTACTTTTTAATGTAATCTTTACTCATGTTTTGATAATGACTTACAAAATTACCCAATTCTAACTCTTGTCCCACAGTCAGCTTTAAACCAAACACTTTGATCAGATAATTCTTTAAAAATCTTATAAACTAATTTATTGATGTTTATAGGTTTATCAGATTGCTTAGATACAAAATCTTACAGTCTGACCTGTGTTTTTAGGGCATGAACATGATGTTTGGAGGGTAAGAATAAATGTTGGCAATTTTATTTAAAGTGCAGAATTTTTGTATTATATCAAACCCACGTCTTAATTGGTCACTTGAAATATACCCTTTCAAATGAAGTGTTAGGATGCCTCTCCACACTTCAATCTAGAATAGCTTCCAGGAAAATATGGAAATGTAAACAACTACTGAAGCAATTCTATTGAATAAATAAAAGATCTAGAATAGCACAAAAATCTAAAAGGCAATCAAATCAAAGCAAAGTACCTCCTGATATACTCATGGTAATTTTGATTTGTTTTGGAAGTAAATGCATATTTTAGGATATTTTTATACTTCATTAGTGAGCAAACAAGCTCTCTCTGTTCAAATGGCACAGAAACAAAAGCAACTGAACAAGCACAACAAACAAGAAAATACAAATATATAAATAAGAATCCTGATGTTGAAAATTTAGATTTACAAAAATAATGACTGTTTCCCATTTTTCAGCTGTAGACACAACAATATCTTTATGTTCTGTGGATCTCCATGGCTACTCTTTGGCACCTCAAGTGGACATGGCAGAGGTAGTTGATCTCTTTTCCAACCATCTGCATCCACAATCATGTGCACTTCTGGAAGAGGATAGAGATGCTTCTCCATTTTGTGACATGATCATGGTGATGTTTACATCCCTCAACCTCCTCTTTTGCTCTTTTGCTGCATCTGCTTATCAGTATGGCACACTGTGAAATTGGCATTAGGCCATCAGACAAAGAATGATGCCGTACAAACTGGAATATTTCTGCCAATGAGCTTGTACAGACATTTAGTATTAACTGTCAGTGATCCTACAGCCAACTCTTCTGGCATTGTTGTAAATATTGAACATCTCACTTCTGAGAATAATCATCTGTGTTGCTCCATACATTTGTTCTCATAATTCACAAATCATTAAATGAAGCAGAATCAAGATTGCCAGTAGATGATCTAACACTTGAAAATTTGCCTCCAATCTAAATGAATATATGGAAATTATTAAGCTGTGCTTGTCTATGCCAATTTTAATAGCTCTTTTCATATGCACTATTATTAATAACTCTGGTATAGGTTGGAAAATATATCTCTTGTTCATTTAAGTTCAGATGAATACAAGTTTTCTGAAAGACTGAAGGATTAATATGGCTCTTCAAGCTATGATACAATACGTATTTTTCTTATATTGTTTGTTATTTCAGTGGAAGTCATTGACATAAGAACCTGAAACATCTAAGCTAGTTCAAGACCTTTTTACACTTATAATTTTATAATGGAAAAATTCCCAAAACAAATATTTATCATATGTGGTCATTCAGAACACAAAATAACAAATGACAAAAAAAATATTTCAAGCCACTGGTATAAGTTATTTTGTGTAAGCTCTGCGTAAGCAGAAAAACACCTCTACCATTATAAACTCTGTATTCATAAAGGCCAAGGATTCTTAATCTAATTATAAAATCATATCTGTGCAAGCCACTTTTTTTTCTCATATGAATCTGGACTTATAGTTCAGCACAAAAAATACCTATACGCATAAGAACCTTTATTCCAGTGTTCATACATTTCAATATGATTGATCATGTTTATATATCTTCATTAATGAGTGAAAATTTGTTATAATCTAGCTTATACATTTGCTAATAGGGGAAATGAGATAATAATTTTACCTTACTGAGAATGTAATTTTCATGGATGAAAAGTGGACTTATCTTTTACTTTGTATAAAATCCTATTTCTGGATTAATAATTTTATCAGCTTGTCATAGTTGATCTTTGTTTTCATTTTATTTTAATGAAGACCTCAACAATGTAGATCCTAATTTGCATTTCTCCATATATTAAGCTGTGAAGTGAGTGCATTGACTTTTGATAAGATGTTACTTATGAAACATTTTTGGAATATTGTTATCACAAATATGCTTAGGAAAATATACTTTACAATTCTACTATGTCCAATAAAACCCATAAAATAGTTCTATGGAAGCCAGAATTACTACCATCCTTTGGCCATCCTCTTTGTCCCTTAGTAATGCAGAAGCTTTCTCATTCTTTTAACAAATTAATATGCCAGCTGTATTACCATATGCAAATATAGAAGAAAAAAAAAAAGAAGAAAAATAGTCTAGGTGTATGAATGTGTAGGAGAAGGAAATGATAATACCATTGAAATTGGATTCATACTGATATCAAGTGATATGGAGAAAAGACCAGAAAGCCTAACCTCTTAACCTCTGGTGCTTGGAGATTAATGTGAAACAAGTTCTACATCTCTGCAGATCTGGGGACATCTGCTCTCTACATACCCTATTTGTCTCCCTCTCTCTCTCTGGAAGGGCGTTGGCTCTGGCTGCAGTGCTGTGGCTTCCAGACCATATGATTTTCAACAGCAGGCAAGAGTTCAAAATCACCTCATTTGACAGTATTGCACTGCCATGGCACTGGAACCACAGGCATAACAAAAACTGTTTGAGAGTTTTATGTCAGCTGAGATATTCCTAAGAGAAAACAAAACAAAACAAAAGCCTCACTTTACCCTGTTGAAAAAATCATCAATTGAGAGTGGCTGCTGCAAGAAGAGAAAAATAAAAGTGAGAAGCAAAACCAATTAAAATGTGAAAATATTCCAGAACAAATAAACGAGATGCTGCATTTTACCATAAAAAAAAAATAGCCTGTGTAGTACTGAGTCGAAACGGCATCAGTTTGTCAGTGTTATCCAATGTGAATAGGTTGAGAAATTATTTTTTACCTTTTGTTGATTTAAAGTGCTGAATTGACATTTCAAATATTTAGCATGCTCTGGATGAAAGCACAAATAAAGCCACAGATGTTAGCATGTCAGGCATGTCTCTAGGTGCTTTATTGGATGAAAACCTCAAGTTCTGTGGCTCATTAGAGAAATTTCAGCAGTTTCATATTCAACAGTGACTTCCAGTGACAGATCTTTGTGCTGTAAGGCCAATCAAAATTTTCCTTTTTGAATTATGATGAAGATGAGTTTTTTTCTGTTTGTCTAAGTGTTCAGTTACTCACTGCACACTTATGCTTCCCAGGCAGAGCAAACAGGGGGTATGTAGCTTCCTGACCTTTCTATAAAGTTCCCTTTCAGAATATACAGAGCTTTAAACTGATGGTAACTTTTTTCTTAGAAGGCCTCTGTGCCAAACTATAATTTTGTATAGTATAATCCTGCAGACCCTCACCTCTGAAGATTATTCACAGAAGTAAATACTGACCTCTTAAGGCGAATCTCCCTGGATTTCTTCAGCTAGCAAGGGGAAAATATATATTTTCTAGAGGACAATTCATAGTGGTTGATTTAGACACCTCCTCTGAATCACTCTTCCAAGGACCTATCCTTGTGCATGGATTACTGAGGAAGTCACGGGAAATTAGTCTCATGAGGCCAGTTAGTCTTTATGATTGCTGCCTGTAGCCTTATATTTTATCTATATATCATGAATCACAGCTGAGCCAGTGTTGCCAGGTGATAAGACTTGGACCATTAGTTCAGGAGACAGTAAAATGCTTCTACTTCATATCACTTTCTTTGTAACATTTTATGAATGCCTGCTAAATAAACAAATACACATTTATTAAAATAAAAATATACTGTGTTACAGGTTACTCAGAAATTATAGCAATACACATTCAATGTCATATATTTGCACACCCACTCGAAGTATGCTAATAGTGTACTGAAAACATACAATTTTGAATCAGACAATATGAAGGCAGTAGTCTTTACTATTACTTAAAAGGCATGAAAATTTGAATCAGAGTCAAAAGCTCCAAGTGATTTATTTTCTTTAAATATAAGTAAAAATTTGCAAAAGTGACAAGTAAAATTGTGGGTCCAGGATAAACAATACTATAGTAGGATCATGGCAGTTATTCTGTTGTTTTAAGCCTAGTTAGATTATCAAAATTATACATCTATTAAAAATGTAGTATTTTCCCTAAGCTTCATCTTCACATCTTTATTTTAGAAAAGGTAACTTCAAAGAGGCAATTCACAGCTTTTGAACAAAATATTTTTTCTGAAACACTCTTCTCCAAAAAAGGCAGTACTGAAGAAGCTCACGGATAGTGATTACACATGTAGTATATGAGCAGCATTTTCTGTTTTCAAAGGTGTTTCATACAAATCTAATGAAAAAGATCTACCTGCAGATACTTTTAAAAATAATTTATTAGGCTACATTTTCCAAAACAAAAGCACTATAATTCATGCAAGCTATGATTTTTACATACAATAATCCACCTTCTGTTACTTAGAAAAATTAACAATGGAAAATTCCATTCTCATGTGTATGGACCTGATTCAACAACACATTTCTAACATCAAAGTGGAAAGACATCAGAATTTTTACTGACTCTTTTGTCTTACCCTGTAATGACACCTCTTCACTTTGAAATGAAACAAACCATAACAAACACAGAACTTTCTTCTGTAGTCTCTGTACACCTGGATTACAGTTGGCAGTAGAAATTCATTGCCCAAAAACATACTAAGCTTTATCGACTTTAAGTACCATTATTGGCTTGGTTACATCTTACATTTCTGTATAGATCAGAAAACTGATAGGAATCTTTCATCCTTACACTGAACTGCATATTACCATGTATATCTTAGAGCTTTCAAAATAAGTTAATTTCACCTCAAATTAAGAAATATTCTGTCATTAAAAGTACATGTTATGAGAACCTCACAATTCTGAATGAGATTGATGAATATAATATATCAGAATATCTACTAGTCATGACAGTTTCAATCAAAGTACATAAATATTATGTTAAAAAAAAATTAATCTGCTATTTGCCACTGATCTGATGAAAATAAACTAATAATCTTTCTAAAATCCTGCCAACCTACAGAACTAATGAAAGGAAAACCAAACCAAACAAAAACAAAAAAGTCAACAAACCCCCCTTTGGTTGCAATAAACTTTAGGAAAAGACAGATTTTTGTGCCATGATAAAAGATAGAATATCTTTACTTTTAGATGTCGTGTTGCAGCAGCAAGGCATAAATGTGAAAAGCATTTCTCCTATTTGGATACCTGCAGGTTTGGTTCAGACAACTGCTGACACGGGTGAGAAAATGTTGTCAGCCAGTCACGGTGCCCATTCAGCTGTTCTCTTTCTTACCCATGTAAACTCAAGATATAAGAGCTAGTATACACCAAAATTTATTGTGATGGAAATAATATCTAATGAACTGTAGCTACAAGGCATTGAAGAAATACGCACATCATTCAGCTCTAGGAATAAGTTGGGTTTTTTCCCACAAAGCAAACTTTGTCCTTTAATGAGAATGGCCACATTCTTCCTTGATCTGACTGTACATACATCACACTGCTGCAATATTAATTTGATATCAGAAAGTATCAGCACATTGAAAGCTGTCTTAAAATGACCAGAGAAAATCATGTTATTTATAGGAAGGATCAAACATTATAGCTTATCCTTTGTATACAAGATGTTAATGAAAAGAATGACTCTTTGTTATTTCTTATTTTTATGCGAAGCAACTACAAAAAGAAAATCATGTTCTGTACAAATTGAACTAATATAAGCAAACTGGCTAGAGGTACTCTTGCAAAGAATCCAGCTAAAGTGTTTCCATTATCACATTGATTAATGTCCAACACCTGTGCCAAGCAAGTTGTAAAACTATCTTTTTCTCAAGTCCAGTCAATATGCTGATAAACAGGATAAGAAAACAGATGTCATCTTATTCCCTAAAGAACAGCTTTATCTATGGTCATTTGGAGTTAATTGCCTCACAGAAGGCAAAACTCGGTAATATTATACATTAAAATTCCATATGAGACTCTACAAGTGAGAGTAGTAAACCCACTTTTTATTCAACATGATCTAATACCTTGACCTTTATTTAAGATGAAATTTACATGAATTACCTTAGAATTTTGTAATTTCTTTTTATCCTCAAAGGTTGTGTAAATACTTTAAATTATAACTTATTATTTTTTTGTTTCAAATTCTTTTGTCCTAGCTTGAAACATGATAGGATAATTGATTTACTTAACCACAAGCTAAAGGTAAGCAAAGAATTAAAATAGTATGAATTTTAAATCACAGACTATAGAGATTGCGGTTAAATTCAATGAGCAGCTCTGTAAGATATAAGTCATTAAGTTGCACAACTTTGTTGCAAGTTTCAGAAGTTTGTAAGTGAATTAAAACTAAATGAAGTAGAATGAAGAATTCTATATACAATTGCATTTTATTTACTTTATTTATATCTTCAATTGTTATTTGTAATTCTAACGACTAATATTCTTGGCAACTAATGTAAGCATAACACCATTCTAGCTTTTAAATTATCAGATATATTGTCTGGTTAAATGGTTAACAATTTAATATTAAATTACCAGTACCTCAAAAATTAAGAAATTCCACTGATGCATGCAAAGAAATGCACTGACTGTAAGAGAAAATTTAATTAAAATAAGAGAATAATTTCGCTTTTAAGTCCTCCTTTGCAAATAAAGACTGAATGTTCCCAGAATCTGCCAAGTACTTGTAGATATAGGTTATTTGCATTTGAATCTTTATTAATATCAATGAGAGAAAATTCCTGAGTCATCTCCTCTTCTGTTTGCATTTGGATTTCTGCAGAACTGAATCCTGACCCTGTAAAATTTCTAAGTTTAACAGAAATGGCCACACTGACGTCAGAAGGACCATTATTTTAGAAAGCCAAGTATCTGCATAAACATCTGTAGATTCAAACCTGCAAAAGGTCAAAATCAATCTCTCTCTTATTTGTCAGCATTTTCCCTAGAAAACCACCAAATACCAAGACAAAATAGCATACAAAATCTGATGCTGAAAAAACCAGAAAAGATGATTGCAGAATGTTTTTAAAATCCTTAGTAAAATAAATTTATAGTGAGAGCAACAGAAAATTTGGGAATAAAGAATCTAGGTAGTAATACGTTTTATGAGTCAAAAAGTAACACTTTATTTAGGCATCATCATGAATTTTACAGAAGTGTTGAAGCTTCTTTTCCTGACCTTTTGAGGCTCATCATTGCTGGATAATACGAAATCGTCTTAGTTGCTAAAAAATGTATCACATAAAAATACCTCTGAAGTGCACGCCTTTTTTTTTTTTTCCTTTGAGCTAGATTGCACAGGAATGAGACATTCCTAAGACACATTGTGCTCTATTTATCCGGTTTCAGTATCATGATATATTAACAGTGTATGTAGAAAAAGTTCTCAGTAATAAAGTTTGACATTTTCTGTAAATGGTCTTCATAGCAAATTATTTGGCAAATATTTTGCTTCTCATCTTGAAAACAAAAAAAAAAAACCCTCAAACTTGTAGTTTTACTTGTAAGAGGACAACATTCACTTCAGTCCTATAACCTGTTTACCTCAACTTGCATCAAAATATAAAGCATTACCAAATATTATATTATATTCATTTAATATATTTATGACACCTTGTGCTGCATTGTAAAAGCAGTCAGACCTCAAGGGTGGAATATTAAACTAAACACAGACATTTTTTTCCTTTAATGCTAATTAAATACATAACATTGCAGGATATCATGGTCATTAATTTCACATAACCAGTTCTGGAGTAGTTATAATCTGTACAATTAATTGTTGATTTTGTTTTCTTAAGTATTTTCAATTATGCTGTTGCTATAGGCAGCTTCACTGGGTTGTTGCACCATTCTGTATCAAGAACCAGCCCTTTTATGTGTAGTCCTGAGACCTCTGACACCATCCTGTGCCTGTGTACTTGCAGCACCTCTGCTATTTTACATGCTGGCTCCCCCACTGCAGTCTTGAGATGGTTCACTTTCACATACATTCTTATTCTGGAATCTGTCTCAGGTTCCATTCTACACTCTGGGGATTTCTCAGCTCACTTGTATATGCAACTGTAGCCCTTTCTCAACTACTTATTATTGATATGTAAGTACAATAATATTAATGACAATAATCAAAGCTGTTCACTTAAATTTATTTGATTCTCTCAACAGCCTTTATTAAAAATATTAAAATACTGAATTCACAGTACCAGTGATTGCAATTATAATAATACTAGAGGCGTGAGCATTATACAATTAACACTGCAGCAGCTAGCATTTTTAATGTTATACAATTAATGTCCAAAGATGCTGTTTCTCCATTCTCAAATACTTATGCTCATTTAGAGCCAAATAACTAAAAAGTACGTGACAAGCCAATGACAGTTAAAGCTTCACCTTTTAATGCAATAAAAAGAAAAAGCTCTGGAAAAAAATAATAAAAAATAGGAAACAAAATAATAGATTGATTTTATATTGATTTTATTTTAGCTACAGGATTTCTCCAAAACACCCAGGATAGGTGCTGGGTTATCTGACAAGTTTAAGATATATTTTGAGAAATATATGCAGTTAAATCACGTAACTAAACTCAAAACTTCTGTTTCTTTTTTTTCATGTCTTTTTTTTTTTTTTTTGGTGACATAAGTGATCATAAATTTCATGATCCATTAATTATTCTTAAAAATATGCACTAATCCTTCTAAGGTTATGAAAACCTATAGGTATTTGCTGAAAAAATTCTTGTTTTCTACAAGGTGAAGCAATCTGAAGGTCAATTAGTTTCTGAATCTTATTTTGTAGGACTACTATATACTGTAAATTACAAAATACAACCTGCTTATCATAGGTCTAGTACTACTCCCACTGAAGTAGCTAGGCATTTTTCCATCAACTCCAGTGGGAGTTCAATGAGACTTAAAATAAATTATATTCTATTTTCTTAATATTTCTGTCCTCCTCTTAGGTCAGATCATCTGCCCTGCATAATGAGATATTGAAATACTTACTAAAGTGTAGGAGAGACACTATTGATATTGAGTAACTTAAATTCCACAGTGATTTAATTTTGCATTAAAACTTAAGACAATGTCAAGTACTTCTTGAAAAGAAGCAATTTTAGCTGTTTGTTTGAAGAGATTGACAAACCAAAGATTTTATCATGTCGTCTGGCTGTTCCTCTGTTCTATAAAAAATAATTATTTTTGAGTTTCAAATTAGTTTAAAATTAAGGTACTTGCAATATTTTCTGTTCACATTAATAATTTTTAATTACAATACTAACATAGATAATACATTGGCTATCATTATCCTTAGATCATTTATATTGATTCTGATCTCAAAAAGAAACCCTAGAAATACGTGGACTTTCCATAATTCCTGTCTGCCAGTTTTAATATGGCACACGCCATTCTCCTTCTAGTTCTGCAGGAGTATCCAGTTACATTTGAGTGTTGATCCTGGCTTCCATCTATAGTAGGAGAGACACTTTATGGCACAACACATCTAATACCTGGATTTGGATGTGTTTGTACCTCAGCAATTCTGCTTTTGCTTCACTGGTTACAAAGGGCACTTAGGTTATCAGCTTCAGGTATCAGTATCTGCATCAATTGTAACCTAAATTTCTGAAGCTAAGAACCGAGGTACTTAGCATGCCTTTGGGTACTTGTCAACTTTGTTCCCCAGAGCTCACAAGAATCAACAACAAGGTCATTCACAGACTTTGGCTGTGATTTTGCCCATGTACTGTAAGCTGTGAAAATTTAAGACAATTAATGAATTTCTAGAATTTGAAAGAATTTGCCATATAATTTTAGATAGTGTGCTTAGGAACTGAATTGAAATATTTGAATAATGAAACTTCACTGAAAATGAGAATACAAAATTACATTTTTGATATATTGTCAAAACCACAAACTTTTTATTTGAAGTTATTGAAAGTGATTACATTATTTTTTTTTTTGCCAAATGTGAAGGAAGAAAAAATCTATCTTGAGAATGTGAACTTTTTAAATAAACTGTCCTGTTGGAAGTGCTTTTAGTCAGAGAAGTAAGATTTAATCTCAGTGTGTATGCAATAGTTTAGTTAAAGAAGTAACAAATTTCTAATCCAAATTTTTGAATGTTGGTGCCCTTTCCACTGAATCAATCTTAGTATAACTCATAGTTTCAATTATTTAGCAATATTTTGAGTTTTCAGATAATTGTGTTTTGCATTGGAAAGGTTATTTTGGTTTTGAAAGATCTGTTTCTGCAAGTTGCTCATAAAGCAAATATCCATAAAGTACTGGTGCTAGTTCTTCTATTTTCTTTCTAAAGAACACTTTCTTTAAAAGGCATAAGAAAAATTGGAAACATTCCTCTGTGTTATGTTTTTCTTAGCAACCTGTGGAGTACCACTCCAGAAAAATTATGTGAACTGGCTCCAAACAGTTTGTTGAGAGCCATTGCCTCTTTCCCTTTGTGACACAGGTTTTACATGTCACAGAGGTTTTTTACACAAAACACAATTCATTGCCATGGAGTATACATCATCATTATCATCATCATCATCATCATCATCAATCATCATCTTTGTATCTTTTTAATGACATTAATGTAAATGGGACTTTTCAATCTCCTCTCTCTTGTCCATCCTACAAATGGAAGCAAAAACATTTATACACTTTTTACTTTATTTGAAGTAGCCAGATTACTGAGAATTCAGATTTTTACTCTTAATCTGCAATTACCATTTTCTTTGGAAGCCAAATGGCTGATAATTGCTCTATAAAGTCTCATTAATGACAACCTCAGTTTCCAGAAGATTGGAGATTGACTGTTGCTTTTGCTAATGAGCATCTTTGAACTAGGCAAATGTGCATACCAATGTTCAGTTATGAAGAAAACAATGAAGTAAAAAACCCTTTTCATCATTCAATAAATAGTTGGACAAGCTGGAGCCATATTTTAAAAATACGTCAAATGAGAAACAGCTGGGAAAGGCATACATAGAATGACATCTTTCCATGAAGAACAGAGAGAAGAAGTTTGAAAACTTCATTTTGGAAACAGTAATGTTTTGGGTGTGTTTTCAAAATGTAGTCACCAGGCTTCTGCAGCTTCCTGACATCTTATGGAATTGTGATAGCTTCAAATGCAGACTACACTAATTCAATATAATTGTTAATTTCATTGCACTTCCTACGTCTATTGGGCTGACTAGCAAGCAAAAATTTAGTCCTTCATAGTATCATATTCTGTTTAAATACTGTATGCATATTTATACTGCACTTGAAAATTTCAGAGGGAAAAATATATCTACATAAGGAAAATTCCAGTACAGTAGAACTGTAGCAATGTCAGTGCAGTAGATGATGCTCACATTAAAACCAGTTGTTATCTTTGCTTATAAACTTTTTAAATCATCTCACTTTTTTAATGGGCAATATATTTTGCCAGCATTATCTTGCCTAAAACTTGTTGTCTTATTGTAGTTTGCCATTTGATAGCTCTAATCCCATGGTCGTTATATGTTACTTTGATAGCTGAAACCACATCATTCAGTAAGTCTAAAAATAGATTTCTTCAAAGTTCAATGTCCTTTTAAAGAAAACAGTTTCTCCTTGATGCGTACATATATCTCCCAAAAATGTTAACAATCTTTTATGAAGTCATTGATAGAGAACATAATTTAAGAACACTAAATATTTCCATAGTGTGTTGATAACAATCATATCTCAAAGTGCCTGATTCTAACTTTATTTACAAGGCAGCTCTGAATTTAGGGTAGTTTGATGTTAAGATTCATTATTCAGCTACTGAGGGAAAATACCAGTTAACATACTAGACTATCTACAGAAATTATCAACCATCTTGATTATCATCAACTTCATCATAGCTATCTTTTATATATATTATTAATTTCATGAGACTGGGACAAAGCCTTAGCCTAGGTAAGTCTTTTTCAACATAACATATTCTTCATAAGAATACAAAGGAGAGAAAAGGAAATCTAAAATATGGTAGTATCTCATGTTGTTTTCATTCCTTCCCAAACTGTTTGTAAGCTCAAAACTTTGATTTAAAGTTCATGAATATTAGCTCTGTTGAAGACAGTGAGTCATATTTTGGCTTATGTAACTGCATTGAAATCAATTGAATTAAATCAGAAAAGGGGGCCAAACAGAAGCTTCAGTGTGTGTCTTGGAGAAGAATACTCATCTAGTGAATCACTGTTGCATCTGTGTGCCAATTTGACCCAAATGGTTATTTCATAAATATACATATGAATATGAAAGAAAAATTTGGAATTGCAATTATAATTCATTTTGTATTGAAATACATGATTCAGCAGGTTCTATGTACTTACTTTCCCAAGTAGAAATATATGTGTATCAATAAGGAGCATAAAAATCAGAGAAAATGCTTATATTTTTTAATGACTTTATATGAAGGTCATGGCTAAGTCCTCAGTGGTATATTTCACTTCCATATACCTCAAGCAACTCACTTTGTTTAATGTCTTTTCTTCACTTCTCAAAGCTTTTTCTCTTTTTAACTGAGTTTTTCTCATGCTCTTTACAATATTCCTTCTCCAATCCCTAAAACAGAATTTCCATTTTAACATTATATAAAAAAAATCACATCCTAAATAGTTCAGGTAGCTTATGAGAATTCCTTTGGAGGATCCATAATGTTCCTGTGCGTAGCTCTTTATGTGTGTGGTTGAAAGAAGTCTAGAACTGGAGTGGGTCTGTGAGCCTTGAGACCACATGACTCAGAAACTAGGGAGCCCTGGCATCCAGAGGACAGTCATTCCCGTATTCCAATTCTGAAGAATTTTTAGGCATTCAACTTTAAAAGAGATAATGCAACTTTTGCATCTTAATACTGAGCACTTTTATTTTGGACAGCAGATGCATAAAATATTATGTCTTCATAATTTGTTTAATATTTATGAATTGTATTTACCATTTATATTAATAATAGCAGGCGGTTTATTCAGCTGTTGTAGCCTAGTAGTTGCTACAAAAGAGACCTCTAGCAGCATCTGTAAATATTTATGCATAAAGTATGCTCTTGGGTTTGATGTCCACCAGTATAGGTCAAATCTGCCATGGATATTTGGCTCTGAAATAACACATTGTTTCACTAGTATTTATAGTGCTCTTGCAATGAAAGCAGGAGTTTTTCAGAAGATACATTAAGACACATCAAATCATAAGTATTTTCAGTGATGAAGGGAATGGTCACACTCTATGTAAATTTTTCAATGTATTGAATTCTGTAGTGATAGCTGAAAAAAAAAAAAAAAGCAGCAACCCAAAATAAATCCTCCCAAATAAACTTATATTGATGGGAGGAGAGAATACTCTTCCTTTGAATCACTCCATACAATTGTCCAGGAAAGCCAGAGAAAGGTAAAAAACACATTCTTGAAATCTAATGTACATGGGTAATAGTCAGTTTGTTAATACATTTGTAGTTCTACTGCAAGCTTTATGATATAAAAAGTTTATGTACTTCCAGTATGGTCTAAGAGAAAGAGAAAATCACGCTGTCATAGTTGCTTAAGTTATAGGTTTGCCTTCCAACATAGTCTTTCTTGCATCCCTACTCAATATCTGCAGAGTACCAGCTTTCAGATCTAACAGGTATGAAGTTGTGAAAAACCATTATAATTTCTCACAGCATTCCAGAAACATTAAGAAGCATAAAATCTCTACAGCAATGAGGGCTTACAAAGCAAGGGTACTGGTTACACATTAATGATATGAGTTTCTCCTGGCCAGCTAATGTGTGCTGAAAGCAAGAGCAAATAAACACATCAGGTTCCCACGGCTTGTTTTCAGAAGAACAATAGGAAAATACATTCAGCTTGTAGTGACTTAAGACAGTTCAGGGCAATCCTGATTTCTTCCCAGTCCTGGCAAGCATTTGATTAAAAGATTGTGTACTTTGACAACATTACTTATTGTAAAAAATTCTACCATAAAAAAATCAGTTTTGTGGTGCTTGAAAAATACCAAACATTTAGAAAGAATTATTTATTTTATTGAAAAGTCTTAAAATGAAAGCAGCTACCTCCTCAATTATATGTTAGTTTATTTTTTTCATTGCAACATCTGGGTTTTCCTGTAAGACACACAAAGTCCTTAGCTCACAGATCTGTCCTGTGCCCTCTTACATTCATTAACTCTATCTATTTCTACAAGAACTGCAGAACTACAGCTTTCATGGGCTAACCCTTATCCCCCATTCCTCATCCCCCTGAGCTGCTCCAGGAGTGGGAAGAGATGGAAGAGTGAACGGAGGAGTGAAGTTGAGCCTGGAGAAAGGAGGGCTGGGGGAAAGGAAGGGACATGTTCTATGGTTGATCAGGCACAGCCTCTTCCCCTTGAAGAACAGAACATGAAGAATGGAGCCCCAGAAGGAAACCTTTATGTCCTGGCTGCAGCCTCACTGCCTGCTGTCTCACTGAAAGCACTGAGTGCAACCTGCAGCAAGAACAAACAGGGAGAGGGTGGTGTCTGGGCTGAAGCTGAAACTGAGAAAGGAGGAGGAAAAATTGTTTACCCTTACTGTGTAAATGGTTGATCCTGTTTTTTCTATTTTTTTTTTCCCATTTTGTTTGTTTCCCACTACCTAAATCAGTAATTCAATATTTATTTTAATTGGGAATTAGTTAAGTAAATTGTTCCAAGACAAACCTGGTTTGCCTGCAACAGTAACCATAATCTCCTGAATCTCCCCTTCTTTCTCTTGCTCTCATTCTTTCTTTTTTCTCCCTCTGTCGTGATTAGGGGAAGTAAGAGAGCAGCTGGATGGGCCTTTGGCTGCCAGCCAGTGCCAACACACCACAGAGTAAAATTTTATTTTAGAGCAACTATCATTTAAAAAGAAGATGTGAAAAACTTTCTATTTTCAGCCTTGTTGAAACACACTCAGCTATAAAACACAAAGCAAATGGGACTCTGACTGGGGAGAAAGTATCTTTCCTTGGCTACTTATACTGATCAAAGTCTTCTTTACGATAAAGAATAGAAGTAAATGAACCAATCTAATAAGTTTTTACATGATGGAGGAGAAGTTATACAAAACACAAATGAAATTTACTGAGATCCAGCTTCTCATGAGCAAACAGATACTAGATTGCACAAAAAAATTATAAAGCCCCAGTATTTTTTACACAGATTGTGAAAAAGCCTTCAGGTTCAATAACATACTAACGGGATATAGGAAATAATGAGAATAGGAAGCACTGCTAATATATCACCAGCTAATAATTTAATTATGAGCAACATAAGTAACGACAACATAAACATTGTATATACATATATATCAGTCTGTCTTCACTGCTTCAAATAAAAGAAATATGGGTTTCCCTATGAAGAATATTACCATTGTCCACATTTCTTTTATGAACAATTCTTATCATAAATGAGTCTTCCATGTTGTATCACTCTCTGAGAACCTGGCTGACTCAAGCTGTAAGAGGAAAGATTGTCATCAGAAAGACCAAACATCAGTGAGGATGAGGATATTTTGCATTTTCCTTCAGTATTCAGACCTGAGCATCTTCATTTTTATTAGTACACTAGAATAGCTGAGTTTTGTGTAATTTCTATTCTCATTGTATCTTTACTGCATAGTGATTTTTTTTTTTTTGTAAGGATGATGGAACAGTGGAACAGGTTTCCTAGAGAGGTGGTAGATGTCACATCTCTGGAAATATTCAATGTCAGACTGGACAGGGCTCTGAGCAACCTGGCTGAGTTGATGCTCCTGTTCCTTGCAGGGGAATTAAGATCAGATGAAATTTAAACATCCTTTCTAACCCAAACCATTCTATGACTGTACGAAATGACTCACAAAATTCTCATTTTCTCTCAATATATTGTTTCTACTTGCTGTATGTTCACTGTTCTACTCCCTATATTACAGCTTATGTTCACAGTAGTGTAATACAGACTCAATCTGAGAACTAGTTCTCCAAGCTAAAAGGGTTTGTATAACCCCCTTTGACTGAAAGAAAGCCTTTACAGGTTGAGATTCTGAGGACAAAGACAGACCATACAGATGATCTTGGAGAAACTGTCACCATTGTTGCTTTTCCAAGATGCCAAACAGCAAATTATAAATGCTAGGAAACTGTGGAACATATGCCTAGACCCTAATCCTGCCAGGAGTTCTGTATTAACTGAGTGCTGAAATCATGCAAAGCCCTCTGCATTGATGGATACCTTTTTTAACAGAACCAAGACCTTATGTTCTTCTGCCTACATTATTTTCACACACTACTTTCCCTCCAATAATTATTCCATTTTAAAATATTTACCATCTACCATTTGTCTAAACTAAGAATTAGTCTGATTGCATTTTTACATTACATCCATTTACACCAACAGGCCTATTGCCAACAGCTAAAGTGATCATTAAAGATAGGGTTTGTGGAAGATAAGGTCTTTAAGGTTATTTTTTTTTCTCAACACAGAAATCAAATTGTCCTCCCACTTAATATTCTTTTTAATATCCCAATGAGAGAATTACTATTAATTATGAGATGCAGTGATAGAAACAATGTAAAATGTACACATGTAATACAAATCATTTTTATCCATAAGTCAAACCCTTAGTCGAGATTTATGTTAATCAATAGATGTGCTTTATGTAATACTTCCCAGGGTAAAATTGAGCATATTGCAATACATCACACTCTGCTAATTACACGGTTTTAAAGTTTTCTTCTAAGGAATTCATCTCCACAGAATGCTATCTTTATCACTTTGGTATCCATTAGTGCTGCTATTTCCCATATATCATGATACTGTCCTAAGCCAAAATTCTTTGCAACACTTATGAGTCAGATAGATAAAATCAGTTCAAGTTAAAACCTGTCACCAGTTTTTTGCCTGATAGGTTATCTATTGTCCTTGTTGATTTTTGCTCAAATTGGATTAAAATATAAAATTCAAGAGCCAATCCTGACTGCATTTTTCTTATCATTTTATGAAAGTTTCAACTTGCATTCTAAAACATAGGAAATAATTAACTTCCTTTTCAAATGTGAAAATGACAGGTACAAATCATGGCATACTATTAGACTTTTTTATGACATCAACAAAAAGAGTCTGTTACTTGGGAATTTTTCCTTTTTGTCTTTTCTAATATTGGACTTTGGTGGTAAACAGAAAATACCCGTCACTAGGAGCTTGTCAAGCAGACTTAACCGTCTGTATAAAGAACTGAAAATAGATGATGATATGAAAAGAATATAGCAAAAGTCTATCAACCTGTGAGGGGCATAGTGGGCATGGAGGTATTGTTCAGCTGTTCATTGTCTGTTCCATTGCTCAGACTTGTGGCCTTCTTATGAAGGTACTAGAATGCAGATTCAGACAAATCCAAGTGCAACTGATTCTCCACATCATAGCAAGCAGGTCAGCAGTACTCCTTGACAAAGATTGAGGTGGATAAAAAAACTATATAAGTTTAAAGGGAGACTGAACAAGTGTTTGAGATAACCTGAAGCCAGGTTTAGGATTTGATAGCTGTACATTTTCCAGATTTATGAAGTAAACACAATGCAAAGTCAATCGTCTTGGTTTAAGTGCATTTCAAATAAATGTTCATTATATCGGAACTTCATTACCTATATCTGTTGTTACATAATTTCAACATGGTATTTATTAGTTCTTTTACTCTGAAACATAGTAAGTACATACATATGACCTTTAAAAACATTCATGGTCTCAGACTGTGCCTGATGGCTTATCTAAAAAAAATTATAGTCTGTTTAGTATACTGACACTATTACCATAATTTGTAGTTGACTACTTTCCTGTTGAAACCTGTGACTGATTTACTATCTAATAGTTCTAAGGGAAACTCTTATCAAAGGTTAAGAAAGATAACCTTTCAAATCTGTAATTTTAAGGTTTTATTTCTAAAAGTGAATCACTCATTTCTGCATCATCATCTTTTGAATAATTTCCAGCTGTAAAAATGTTCATTTGATCACCTTAACTGATTTGGAGGTCTAATTTGTTTTCCATTTCCAGCATCCACTTTTCCACTATCCATTAATACTATTAACTGTAAATTTCATTCTTTTCTGCATTGTGCTTTCTGAAATGCATAAACATAACACTCTAATTCTTTTTTAATTTAGTAATACATACTTATTTATGTTAATTAATTCAGAATCATTACTCAGGTTCCTTAAATTTTTCACTTCTCATTGTTTAATTCCCTTCAGTTTTCTTCCTTGTCAACAGCTTTTATCCCACCTTTTTTCATTGATAGGGTTCTGTAGAATGGCCAGATAAAACTTTTTGTACTGTTGAACCAAGTCCTCTTTTTACCACATCTGAGCTTGTTTGACTCAGAATAGGGCTAGCCCATGCAATTATTTAACCAGCACAAAATAAGTGAACCCTATAGCCTCACCCCAAGTCTGTTTTACTTTCCTTTTTTTATATCTGTGACCTAGTTCATACCTTTTCTATTCCCTTTTTGTTATAAGATTATTCTTTGTTCCATATCCCGATTCACACACTAATGATTTCCTTCTGTTTCTTAGCATCTAAAATATTGTATCCTGTGTTTCCTTTTTCCTCTGGATTCCATAAGCTCTTTGTTTTGTAAAATTCTTAACAACACCATGAAAAGGAAAGATATGGCAAATGTCATAGTATTATTTTTCCTGACACTTTTTATTCATGATTAGTGAGGCATAATTAGCACAGTATCATGAAATTATCAAGACACCTATGATCAGAATGAGCTGGGTATTTAATATATCCTAAATATAATCCTCAGGTGCTTGAAACAGTAAGAACTAGGGCTTTTGATCAGCCAAGGGACAGATTTCCTGCTATTATCTACAAATCCTAGCCTGCATTAGAATATGAAAGTGGACTAAAGGATTATATGCTTGCTATCCACTGAAGTATTCTTATCACAAGCAATTTTTACTATACTGTTCTCCAAATCATTTCATGAGTGGCACTTTCTGAGCTCAGAGATGTTGTTATTGTATTTCATGACCAGATTTTGATTTGTAGAAAAATGTAGTCTATCAAATAGTGTCAAATGTGTCAAAAAATTGATTTCCTGGAATTTCAGAAGGGTAGAGAGGCTTACTTGTGTTCCGTTAAATTTTGCAGCTTCTGTCTGAGAGGCTGAAAAAGATGAGATGTGCATGAGATATAGCAAAAGCCACTAATTACAGTCAGTAGAAATTTCACAAGAGGACTATGCAGTAAAGGGGGTAAAGTTGTAGAATAGATGATTGTCAGTCTCAGATTAAGGAAAAAATAATTGGGTCACACTCTTATAGGGAAAGAATTGATGAAGATACAGATGTGAATCCTACGTTTTGGTGCACTCAGTGTACTGATACAAAATTTAAAATCATTGGGGAAAATATGGTTTCTATGCATCTTGCAATATTATATTTGACAGGGTTGCAATAACGCATTGGGGATGTATTTTGACAGAAGAAAAAATAAAAAGATTGATGATAATTTATTAGTGCAGGCTAGCTATATACAGAATACTATACACAATCCCCAAAACAATAGTTATTTAATAAGTAGAAAATTATTCTACTGAGAGGAAAAAACTCTATTTATTAACTTTTAAATTTACTAATAATTTTACTTATACACTCTCAGATTTTCTTCTGATACTGATAGAGAATATCTAGACTCTATTGATAACTGATGCGTGATTACAGAAATCACATAGGGTTTTCACCTATGTGAAATATTGATAATGATATTTCAGTCTTCTAGGAATTGCTATCTCTTCAATCCCTGGGAAAATGTCAATCCACAGATATACTGAAAGTGATAGAGGCACTGTGTCCTGCCTGCAGTATAGATTCACATTTGTTTGTGCCAAACCCTTCTGTTAGTGTTGAGAATACATCATTTTCTGGCTGATCCATTCCCAGTGACCACTTCCATACAGCTCCAAATTTCTTCTGAGAATACTTTGCAGCTGCTTTCAACTGCTGTGTTTGCACCAAGCTGCCAACCCTTGCTTTCCATATAGGCACTAAGGCAAGATAAAATATGTTTTTTCCTGTCCTCTGAGTTCTTTTTAGAAAGCCAAAATGAAACAGTGATAGATGTGGATATCAAATCATTATAAACAATCTACTGATGTATCAGATAAGTATAGTTTCATATTACATACATATATAACCTCATATTATATTCCAGAAGTTCATTACACTAACAACTGAAATTTCTGCATGTGTGTCATCTATAATTCACTGCAAAGAAAGTATCTGTCAAAAACTTACAAAGATAAAAGGATGAAAAATAGAATCTGGTCACACTGACTGGACAGTCTATTTATCTGAACTATTTTTAGCTGCTAAAATTTTCTGAACAATGGAAGGGATCACATTTTCAGACACTGACAAAGATTACCCCTTTTCACTGGCAGCTCCTTCTCAGCAACACCTTTTTCTCTATAGGTGTTAGGGGTAAATAGCAAACCATTCCAACCAAAATATTTTATATATGCTGTACAACTCTGTATGATACATCAGCCTGTCTCTTTCTTTCTTTACGTATTCTACAGTAGACTTCAAACTACAGAATTTCTACAAAAAAACAAAGGATGTGCTTCTAATTAAGCAGTTTTGAGAGTGTGCTAAGCAGTTAATATGTCCTGGACATGATTCTGATCTATTTTTTCCACCCAGTTCTGGAGTGACATAAGTTAAGGCAGAGAGGAACATAAATTCAAATAAAAATCAAAACAATTGGCAATATCCTTTTCCCTAAGAACATTGTGTACTCTACTTTAACTGGAAAAAAAGGTTCATGGTCAAAAAATACTCATGATGCTTAATTTCTAATAAAAGAAATTAATTTGTTAAGCAAAACTTCACTGAAATGAAGCATGGAGCTCCAAGTACACGTATATATATACACTTACATACAATCCCACAAAATAGGTTTGTCCAAAAGCATCAGTAATAGATCAGCTCTCCCATCCCATTAGTATGGAAAGATTAGCTAGCCTATTCTTATTTTATTTAAAAATATATTGCAGTCGATAGAGTGACTCACTTCCCTTGTAGGAGACAAGTAAAAATATGTTCATTGATATAAAAAGTGATTTAACAAAGTTTGATGGGAAATGAAAAAGTGGTTTATCAAGATTCAGTGGCAAGGTACACTTAACTATTTACCTCATAGAGGAGAGGGTAAGAAAACTGTCAGAGAAACATCCCACTCACACTGAGTCATGAGATTCAGAAATGTCCCTTTGTATTCTAAATTCCATCTCAGAGAAGAGTTTACGTGTGGCTTAGTCCCAGACATGGTCAACATTTATGTCTAAAAGAACACATTCACTATCTCCCTCATTGCTCACCTCTACTTCAAAGGTTAGTCCCTTACTGTTGCAGCAAGAAATCTCTCAGACTTGAGGAGTAGTCTTGAGAGTTGTGTCTGCTCAGGACGAGATCGTGGTGTGCAAGAAAGTTCAACAGGCCCTGTGATGTCCACTGTTTATAAAGATGAAATTGCCTTTTTTTTAGGTACTGGACTAGATTGCCCAGAGAAGTTGTGGATGCCCCATGGGACATTGAGCAAACTGGTCTAGTGGGAGTTGTTGGTGCCCATGACAGGGGATTGGAACTAGATGAACTTCAAAGTCCCTTCCAACTCAAACCACTTTGATTCTGTGATCCTGTGATTGAATTATAGCCATATTTGACTACCAGCAAGATATCTGGGTTCCCCATTCCACACAGCTCTTGGCTACCATGGTGCTATTCATCTCCCAAACTATGTTGCTAATTAATCTTCCAAAGTCTGGCATAACTGGATGCAACATCTCAGTTCTCACTGCTAGTATGGCTGAAGTGAGGAGAGGGGCAAGCAGCTGCAACATTCCACAATGCTTGCAGTGATAGATGTCATGCAGTCTCTCTGGCAAATGTGTTCTAATGCTTAACTATTTTTATAGCTAAAAAAAAAATATATCCTGATATAAGTAATGCTCATTTCTTAACCTATTTACAGGTGACTTGGAGAAAACAGCTTATTGCCTAACTCTTGGCAGGCATATTTTATATATAAAGGCTATTATTTGATCTTTCTTTCTCCTTTTTGTCTAGATAAAATAACCCAATTTCTTCAATAACTTGGCCAATTATTCTCTGTCCTCATTCCATGCAGCTGATTATTTCCACCTTGCAAATGTCCTTGTAGAATTGCATCTCTTTTCTGAAAGTTTCTCCATTTTCTCAAAATTATTCTGAATCCAACTTCAATGTGCTTGCAGATTCCAAAAGGTTGATGCCATCTGTAAATTTAATCAGTGTACTTGCCATTTTATCAGCCAGGCTGTTAACAAAACTGCTGAACATTACTAGAGCCATCACTGGCTCCCTTAGAATTCTGCTCAGTCCATTCCTCAAGTTTCACAGTAAACCTTTAATAACTGTTCTTTACGATCAAGTTTTTGCTCACCTGATAGGAATCCTATTGGAAAAATATTGTAGGGCATATCAAAAGGATTCCAAAAATCAAGCTCTATGGTGTCTCCTACTTCTCACCTGCAATTGCTACATTTTTTTCCTATAAAATAGCCAGACTGTAAGTAGTTCTTGATGAAGGAAAGTTGGTGACTGCTCATTCACCTGGTCATTCTTGGAATGATTGAAAATTGTGATTATTTTGGGATTTGCAGCCATCGATACAGTACAATAAACCAAAATATTCTCATACTGAATATATTCTTATGTCTTGACAGCCTAACTTATAATATTTTCTAACAAAATATACATATTCCAAGTATTTTTCAATAATATACTTCCAATACAACAGCTCTCCCCCTTCTCATTTAAAAAAATTAGGTCCTTTTAATGGTATACATTACAAACATCTTTTCCAGTTTCTGCAGTCTTGCTAATCTTCCACATTTCTACAGGTAACCATTAAGCATCATCTTATGAAGTAACCTGTCTACACAACATGTCATATTTGACTCTTAAAAGCATGCTGCTATAATTCTATAATCTGAATTTATACTGCTAGAGTTATAAATGTAGCAAATTCACTTAGCTTACATATCATGTCATTATATGTCATTATATTTTCTTCATTGGTCTTTGTATAAACCAAAGAAATAAAAAAATAAAAAAAGAATACACGCAAATAATAGGACATATGTTTCATGTAGGTGGAATATTCAACTGTGTTTTTTCAAAATGCGCTCCAGCAAAATTAAAAATTCTTGGAAAATCCTGATTTTTCAAGAGCATGTTACCTCAGAAAATGTTGAGGTAGTTTGTTAGTTAAAACATGTTCATTTTTTTAAACAGATAAGTTTACATTTATTTATGTGTGATTTTTAGTGAATAAGTGTAAAAATGATATAAAAGTATATTATAATGTAATACAGATGTTTTTACTGCTATATAAAGTTGTTGATGCACTGTTTCCAAGACTAAGAATAGATTCATTTCCTCAGGAATTACTTATAGGACTTGACTGTTTTTCACTTCAATAATGTAACTTCTTCAGACTGAAGTTGCTGAATCAATTTGTGTAAGTCTTTCATTTGGGATGGGTCAGGGAGGAAAAGGTTAAGATAAATGTGGGAATTCTTTACCTTATGGTTTAGTAAGTCTATTTTGTGCAATAAGTGACTAATCGAGCAAACAGTAGATAGTATTTCACAAAAATGGGGATTTATTTAATATACTTTACAAGAAAGGAGGTAATTGAAATATTACATTGAGATTTATTCCAAAAGGTCATGCAGCATAAAACAATAAATCTTAATACTTGATAAGAAAAATGTCATTCATCGAATTGTCAAAGACTTTTAAGCAAATTTTGCCACAGTAGGAAGAAAATTTTTGTGGTCAGAGCTTGATTAGAGTGCAAGCCAGTCAGCATTATGAGGAACAGCAAAAAGGGCTTTTAAAAAATACATTAAAGATCAAAATTTAAAAAGATCAAAAATTAAATTGATCTGTTATTTTATTGGGTCCATTACTTCAAAAAAAGGACATGGATAAAGCAGAGAAGTTTAATTTATTTTTCACCTCTGTTTTAGCACTGGTGATTGTCCCTGGGACCCTGGAAGCCCAGTGTTGAAAGACCATCAGTGAGGGGACAATGAACTCCCAGTCAATTCTGTTATTGTTTGAGATTTGCTGCTTCAGCTGGATGTGTATAAATCTATGGGGCCCAATGGGATTCATCCCAGGGTACCAAAAGGGCTGGCTGATGCCATCGTGGGCCCACTTGTCATTATTTTTCAATAGTCTTGGGACTCTGGAGGAGTCCCCAGTTGACTGGAAGCTGGGAAATAGTGTCCCAGTTTTAAGAGGGAAGACTATGGTAATTACAGGCCTATCAGTCTCACTTCAGTCTCTGGTAAAATTATGGAAAAGGTTATTCAGAGAATTAAAAACCACCTGAGAAACAGCACAGCAATTGGTCCAAGACTGCATGAGTGGAAAGTCCTGCTTAACCTGCTTTATTTCCTTTTAAGACAAAGTTACTCAGTTCACCAAGGAAAGCCAGTAGATGTGTTTGAGGGGTTTTATTTGTTTTAACTAAGCTTTTGATGCGGTCTCTCAAAATATGCTTCTGGGCAAAAAGTCCAGCTCATCACTAGACAAACCTGTAGCCTGTTGGGTGAGCAATTGGCTAACAGGTCAGGCTCAAAGGGTTATGGTAAGTGATGTTGGATCAGGCAGGCAGCCCTTACTCAAGTGGTTCCCCAGGGGTAAGATTTAGGGCTAGTGTCCTTTGAAGCTTTTTGTAAGTGACCTGGACACAGGAATTGACTATACAGTACATAAGCCTGCTGATGATACTACATTTAGGGGAGCTGTAGAATCCCTCATGGATTGAGTGGGTCAAGTGAGGTCTTAGAGAGAGATCTGGTAGACTAGAGAGCTAAGCCATCACCAAACATACAAAATTTAACAAGAACAAGTACAAATTTTCCACCTGGGATGAGGTAATTTTAATTGCATGTACAAATTTTAGTATTAGAGGCTGAAGAACAGTTTTGCAGAAAAAAAATCTGGGGTTTTCAATGGATGGCAAGTTCAGTAGCAGTCAGCTGTATGCACTGCCATCCAAAAAAGCCAACCATATCCAGGAATGCATAAAGCACAGCATCTCCAGCCAGCTGAGAGAGGCAATTGTTCCACTCTGCTCTGTGCTGGTAAAAAGCAGGCGTTCCAATAGCACTTTTTTTTTTTTTTTCCCTTTTTCCCCAGTTTCCCTGCATATAGTTAATTTTCTTCCCAGTAGCTGGTATGGGGCTAGGTTTTGTATTAGCACTAAACTGAGTTTGCTGAGCAGGGCTTAAAGACAGTCAAAGCCTTTTCTGCTTATGCTTGGCCTCTCCTCAAGTACTGAGTGCAGATTTGTAACATCTCAAAATAGAAAGGAAGTCAAACTATTAGAGTATGTCCAGAGGAGGGAGACCAGGATGATGAAAGGCCTCAAAGGCAAGACTTTTGAGAAGCAGCTGAATTTTCTTGTTTTTTTGCAGCTTGGAGAAGAGAAAGCTGAGAAAGGACTTCAAGGCAGTCTACAGCTTCCTCAAGGGGGAAAAACAGAGGGGTAGGTGCTGATCTCCTCTCCCTGGTGACAGGCAGTAATACATGGGGAAATTAAATGAAGCTGCCTCAGGGGAATTGCTGATTGGATATTAGGAAAAGGTTCCTTACTAAGAGGGTGGCCAGTCACTGGAACAGGGTTCCCAGTCACAGTTCAAGGAGTATCTGGATGATGCTTTTCATCATGATTTAATTTTAGGTAGTCAGGTGAGGAGTGGTGGTTTGGATTCAATGATCTTTCTGAGTCACTTTCAGGTTTAGATGACACTGACTGATTCAATTTGCAAAATTTTAGAGACAGTTTGGGATCACAGTATCATTTATAATTAAAGAAAATAAAAAACTCACTGTGCATAATGTATATTCCATAAGTCAGCTAATTGATGAGGTCCTCAATTTCATTACATGTAACACTGCTTGCACCCCAAAAGTCTAACCCAAGAGCATGATTTGTTTTTTTAATGTTCCACCTCTCAGGAATTTATATATATATATATATATATATAATATATAATATATATATATATATACCCTTCAAAATTGCCTTAGTATTTCCTGTCTTCATCTGATCTCTACACTAAAATGAGTCTTATAATTGGATTTTCCCTTTCCCTTTCCCTTTCCCTTTCCCTTT
>WBND01000864.1:175363-216817 GCA_013398595.1 Tychaedon coryphoeus | reverse complement strand
TGATATTTATTTCCTAAACCCCTCAGAGACCCTCACTGTAGATTTGAGACCAGAACCAGCCCCTGACTACAGGCACAGGGAAAAGGATAAACTGAAGAGGAAAAAACTCTGCACTGCTCTGTGGCAAGTAGCAGAATGTCTGAAAAATTGCAGTGGCTGTGAGTCATGAAGGGCTCTTTATATTTTCTGAATGACATCCACTTTGCATTATAACCTAAATTAGGTTATTTCAAATTGTCAATCACTTCATTGCTCATTAAGGAAGCAGCTAGTTACATCATCATTCTCAGTAAAACTTGATTATTGATGAGTATAATTTCTGATGGTTTATTTGTATTGATACTTTTTATGAGCCAGGGCTTTGTGGAACATTTTTTAACATTCAACCAGGTTACAAAACCTTTCTGAATGATAGGAAAACTATCTGCTAGATAAACATGGAAAAAAAAATTCAGTCTCACTTTCCCATTTTTTTTAATAATACTAGTGCAGTCTTGTTAACATCAGTCATGTCCATCAATTGATTCTTCAAGATCTGCTTCCTGCTTCTTAGCTAGTTTTTTTCTTTTTTTTGGCCACCAGCCCCTTCTAACAGTATATTTCCTATTATCATAAGAAAACACGTAGACTTATGTAGTCCGAGACACTAAGTGCCTGAGACTTCCAATATGTGCTAAACTCTTTGCAAACAGTAAGTATTAATGTGATTGTTAAATCTAGTGAATCACTTCAGGCATTCTGACTTGCTCTAAAATTAAAGATGCGGAGAAGATAACGAAAGACTGAGGACTGTAATGACTGGAATAGACTGTGATGGAAAGCATTTCACAAATGAGTTGACTTAGCCAAACATCTCTGATTATATAGGATTATTTATTGTAAGCTAAAGTATCATGCATTCAAAAATAATATACTACATTTAAAAAGTAACATTTTGAGCTCTTCATAGCTAAATATAGAGGACAGCTTGTAGACAGTAAATTATAACAGACTAATTTAATCATGTCTCCACTATTACTATGTACATGACAGAACAACTATCTGAAAATTAAAGTGGGCCCTATACTATGTGCAGATATTTGATATTACCAAAGCTAAATGTTCTTTTTCTGTTCAATAATTCCTAACTTAAAAAAAAATTAATAAAAATAGGAAACAATTAAACTAATAAAAAAAGTTATTAACATGCCTGCTATTTTTCTGAAAAAATAGCATTTAAATACTTGTATTTATATTTGTTGTTGTCTGATGCTGCCTAGATTTCAGTTTTAATATAACTTTATTACATTAAAAAAACTTAATGCATAAAGTCTATTTCACATACTTGCAGAATCATAGAATCTCAGAGACTGCAAGGAACCTCTGGAGATTCTCTAATCCAAAAACAATGCTTAAAGAGTTAGCTCCAGCAGGTTACCCAGACCTGAGTCCAGTCAGACACACTGCAAATTCTGCGTGGTTTGTCCCAGAGTTTGCCTACTCCTACAACTGAAAAAAAAAAAAAAAAAAAAAAAGTATTTTCCTGTGTTTAGACTGAATTATGTGTATTTTAATCTGTGCCCATTGATGTGATCCCCTCAAGCCTTCTCCAGGCTAGGCAGATCCAGCTTTCTCAGCCTATATTCGACTCAAAAATGCTTCAGTTGTTTCATAATTTTAGTATCCTTTTGATGGACTTATTCCAGTCAATCCATGAGTCTCTTACACTGGGGAGTCCAGACATGGACTAAGACCTCCAGATGTGTCTCAACAGTGTTGACCAGAGGAGGATGATCACATCTCTCAGCCTTCAGGCACAGCTTACCCTTATGCAGCCCAGCATGCTTTTGACCTCCTTTGCCATGAAAGGCACATTGCTGGCTCATGGTCAGCTAGTTGTTTACCAAGACTCCCAAGTTATTTTCTGCAGAGCTGCTTTCCAGCCAGTTAGCCTCTGATCTGTATTAGTGTCTTGGGTTAATCCTCTGCAGGATTAAAACTTTGCATTTTCCTTTGTTGAATTTTGTGAGATTGTTGGCAGCCCAGTCACACAGCCTGATCTGTCTGGTACATAAATTGTATTTCCTAATTTTGTATCATCTGCAAACCTGCTGAGGATGCACTAGATCCAAACTTCTGGGTCTTTCAGCAAGATGTTAAACAGTTATTTCAGTCAGTATCAATGCATGGAGTACACCACTGGTGACTGGTCTCCAGATGGAGTTGTGCAACTAATCACAACCCTCTGGACCAAGCTAGTTTTCAGTCCAGTCTCTAATGTCAAAAACCTTACTAAAATTTGTTAAACAAAATTAGATTATATTGTAGATCTTGGATATATGAAAACCTGTGATTATAAAGATAAATATGTTAGATGATAGTGTCATCCAAAGCCATACTGAAAAGGAAAAAAAAGAAAAACCACCAGGATATGCTTAAACCAGCTTTAAATAGCTTCTCTGACAAACTCTTTAAAAACAATCCTAAAAAAGTTTAGAGAAAGCTATGTCATGTCCCATTTACATGAATTAGAAGTGACTGATAGGCACTGGTACTCACTAGGCAGTGATAATCACTCTTCTGAGCTTATTTTACAACCTGTAAGATAATGTCTTCTAATATCTCAGTCAAAACAAAAATGTTCTATGATGTGCTCTTTTTAAAACTTGGAAAATTAGATTTAGAATATTTATAATTCACACATCTGGGGAAATACTTCCACCTAATATTCCATATTATTACCAAATCAGATTTTGTTACAGATCTTCTTTAAATTCTGAACTCCATTTCAGTGTGCCAGAAATCTAAAAAAATTAAATCTTTGGGACATGTTTTTTTTCTCAGACACCATCTGTCAGTGAAGCTAATCATTCAATATGAATGTTTTGGGTATTTTGAGGGGTTCTTATGGTTTCTTTTGTTATTGTTATTCCAGTGTCCTCTGAATTAAATAATTAATTTTAAAATAAATGTTTGGTACACATGAATTTTTGATAACCATGTATCATGGAATGCACAGATTTTGGGATTCAATATTACTTCTTTAACAATCCTTGTTTGCATGGGGTTATACTTTCAGCATTTTTATAAAACCATAACTTCCACAATTTTTTTAGCAGGGATGCATTGAAACGTGATATCTTGCTAAGTAATTAAGTTTTTATTGAAAGCTAAGATGGGAATTTTAGTGAAAAGCAAGCATAAAGAAAAAGAACTTTAGACACAATCTGCTTAACTTCTGATTATTTAAATATTTAGTCGTATTAAACAGTAATCAGAAACAGGCCGTTTTGTACAGATATATATTTATATATGAATAGGCTGTGCATGTTTACATTTGGGTTGGTATCTGCTGTGGAATAGCCCCAGTAGGCACCTAAGTACCACACAGCCACTTTCTCACATCCACTTCCCAGGGTGAAAGGGGAAGAGAATCAGAAGGGTAAAAGTGTGAAAACCCTTGGGTTGAGTTTAATTGGGAAAGCAAAAGTCATGCATGTAAGCAAAGGCAAATAAGGAATTAATTCACCCCTTCCCACAGGCAGACAGGTGTTCAGCCATTTCCAGGAAAGCAGGGCTGCATGGCATATAACAGTGAGTTGGGAAGACAAACACCATCATCACAAATGTCTCCCTTCCTCCTTCTTTTGACTGGCCTTTATTACCACGTATGATTTTATATGACATGGAATACCCCTTTGGTCAATTTAGGCCACCTGTTGAGTTGTGTTGCCTCCCAAATTCTTGTGAAGCCCCAGTTGCTTGCATTTGGGTTCATGAGAGGAGCAGAAAAGACCTTGATGCTGTGCAACAGCTGCTAAAACATCCCTGTGTTATCTACTCTATTTTGGTCACAAATATAAAACAGCATTTTAATAACTACTATGAGGAAAATTAACTCTATTCCAGCAAAACCAGAACAGCATTCTAAACTACATTTGTTTTGTAGCTCATTATCTGCTTTCTATATTCACTATTTAACAATCACAGGAGATCCAAGCGGTTTGAATCTGTAGTAATAGTTACATGGAAGTACACATTATCTAAATCCTTCAATTTCTAAAAGCAGAATTGCTTCCTGACATTCTATGTGCTGTGTTAATCTGGTAATTCTAATCCTTACTAATAATTAATCTACTGCAAGAAATATTATGAGGCAAATTATGAGAAATATTATGAGGCAAAAATCTTCCCTTTCAAGAATTGAAAAACCCTGAAAAACATTGAGACAGTCATCTTCATAGACAGCTTACTGAAGTCATTATTTCTCCATCTGCAGCATATGCACAGAAGCCCATGCAGGAGCAGATTTTCTGGCAGAAACTGTGTTGCATGGAAAAGACCCATATTGAAGCAGTTCATGAAGGACAGCATCCTATGGGAGGAACCTGATGCTGGAGCAGGGGAAGGGTGTAAGAAGGATGGAGTGGCAGAGAGAAAGCACTATGAACCAACTGCAGCTCCTTTTCTATACCCTTTGGCTGCATGATCAGTGGGAGGTAGAATAGTCAGGAGTGAAGCTGAATCTGGCAAAAACAGCAGTAGAGGTGGGAGGGGAGAGGGAGGCTGTTTTTAGTTCCCATTGTCTAATTCTATTACAAATAGCCATCAGTAAATTAAACTTTTTTCCCTGAGTATAGTTTGTTTTACCCATGACAGTAACTGGCAAATGATCTCCCTGTCTTTATCTCAACTCATGAGCTCTTCCATCATATTTTCTCCCTGTGTCCTGTTGAAGGTGTGAGAGTGAGAAAGCAGCTTGGTGGGCACCTGGCAGCCAGCTAAGGCTAACCCACCACACAGACTGAGGATCTATCCAGATCTTATAATTGATGAGTAGCACAGACATTTACCAAGATATTGTTAATGTGTGCTAAATGAAAGGCCTTACCAAGTACAACTAGAAGGACAAACAGCAAAGATGTAGACCAGTCTGCCATAATTTACTTTATTTATACAGCTGTTCTGAATTTTAATGCAACGTTCACTAACCATATTAAAGATTTCCTTAAATATCACATGCAGAAACTCTGACAGATAACAGTAAGATGGAACCTTTCTCCACACTAGTATTTTCTGTCTCCCAAATATATATGTAGCAGTGTTAAACACACCATCTTCTGTTAAAACAGATGGTGTCTCAATTAATGATAAACGTAATGATATATTTATGTCAGACAGCAAATTAAATCTAATTTAGCTTAATTCACTACTGTGTTCACACTGCTCACTCTCAACCTACAGTATGGTTTCCTTTTGCTTAATTTCTTCAAAAATTTATCTCCTATTTTTCTCAAGATCTACCAGAAGGAATACTTAATGAAGAAACTCCAGATAAATTTCTTTAAGAATTTTATTCTTCTGGTTCAAGAAGAAAATACTCCCTTTCTCTTACTGTCAGGAGTAATAACATGTCCAGAAAGATTGTCTCCTCAGTTATGCGCAAATGTTTCGTTCATGCTCCAAGAATTATGCAAATATTTAATAACTGGATGAAAGTAATAGTTTCAGTGATGTATTTAAGTGAAAAACAGTGAATCATGGCAATTTTATCTCTCTGGGTTTCAGGAATCTCAGTAATGCCTTAAGCCATCAAGAGTGTTAAGCAAAAATGAGTTGTTTTCAATATACATTATCAATGATACTGACAATTTAACAAAGAGAGTGCAAAAACAAACAAACAAACAAACAAACAAAAACAATAACAACAACAAAAAACCAGCAAAACTTTGAAGAAGCCAGAAAGTCAATGTTTTTAAATTGGTGAAAAATTAGGCATATCACAAAAAAAATAAGCAAGATAGAAAAGAGCTACTACATTTACCTTAGATATCAATTGCACAGTGAAGGACAGACATTTTTTCATAGGAGTAAAGTTGCATAGTGAGTTTTACTAGATACTACTTCTAAGTATAAGTTATTATTTTTAATGGCAAAGCTTATTTTGGTTTTGGAAGATAGATTCCCTGTCTTCATCTCTGATGGTTTTCTGTCAACCTATACATTCTAAAAAATGTGATTAATGCTAGGAATGTAGTTTCCTTTCATTTTAGTTAATTTGAAAATTAAATCAATCCCAAGAACACAAAAAACAAGCAAAAGCAGACATATGTGAGAAGCCTGCTGATGAACCTGGATAGTAAAACTAGTAATAAGACAAAAGCAGGATGCATACTGGCTGAGGGCCTTAACAAATTATCAACTTTTTATGAATTTTTATTTTCACTTGAGGGAATAGGACATACTGGACAAATGCCTGTTGTTATTGGTTTTGTCAGCTTCTCATCTGGTATCTCATTCTGGTCTCAGAGCCCTGTTCTTGCCTCTGCTCCACTGAGTATCCAGTGCAGCACACTAGAGTCACTATCTACAGCTAGCAGATAGGCAGGTAGCCATCAGATGCTCTCTCTGCTCAAATGGCCATCTGGCTTCTCTGTTTCCAGATTCTGAAAAACACTTAACCTTATATTTTCCTGCAGAAAACAGAAACATTTGGGATTGTTTGAACTGGGAGCTATATTTCTCAAGATGATATGGAGAAAACATAAGGACAGAAAGAGATACAAAAGACAAGAAGGACCAAAATATTAAAGGCAAAATTACTATCCAAACAGGAATGGGGTCCAAGATCTCATGGGAGCAGCAAAATGATGTTTCTTTATGTACATTGGTTTCTTCACAACAATTTTAATGCAGATATCAGTCAAGATTTCAGACATAAAAGTCATTAAGTTTTTTATATAATACATGCAAAACATCTGAAAATAACAATGCCCACAGGCAGAGCAGGCAGCAGAAAGGATGAAGAAAAAAATAACAACAGCTTCTGCTGTCCAATACTGGGCTCTTTGTTTCTGTATGAGCTACATTGATTCACTGCTGTCTCTGCCCAATTTCATGGTTCATTGTCCTTGCTAAAAGAAGACTGATTTCAACTTCATTGTCCTATACAAAAGAACAGTCCATCCTTCCAAAGATAACAAATGGCCATTAGGCCTTACAGTGAGTACCAGCACTACAGGCACTGCCAGGTGCACTGTTGTGGAGCAATTCAAATCTGTTACAGTCGTCCTCTAACAGGGTAGTGGTTAAATGTATATTTAGCATCACTGTCAATCCTAGCTCTCTCCAGCAGATGATGAGCAGACTTAGCCTAAAAGCAAGACTTTTTTTATAGTTTCTTCTCTCTCTGCTTGTATTCTACCATTACATCTGCTACACAGTATATATTTTGTGATAGAGTAATGATTGGTTTAAAAAGAAAGTGCAACATTTGGTTGGTTGAGATTGGGTCACCAAGGCATAACCATTATTACCATCATAAAACAGAAGAGAGTCAAGGACAGAGTGTTTGAAAGAGTTCCAGGAACTGAAAATCTTGGATTATTTTAAGAAA
The DNA here is from genome assembly GCA_013398595.1 of Tychaedon coryphoeus. NCBI lineage: Eukaryota > Metazoa > Chordata > Aves > Passeriformes > Muscicapidae > Tychaedon > Tychaedon coryphoeus. Next base: position 209,442 of record WBND01000864.1, on the reverse strand, counting down.
TACAAGAAAATTGACAGAATCCTGTAGCCTGGAAAGCCCCCTTTGCTCTCTCACTTGTAAAGAAACCCATATAAACATGATTAGAGAAATGAATCATGGTTGGAAAGAAGAAATTAGAGCAGAACCTATAACGTTCCTGTATGAGAGGTACATGAACCTTTCAACGAATAATCTGTTCCTTTCTGTGCAATCTGCATAGGACTAATCCCCTAAGATATTCTGGTAGTTTCCTTTATCCTCAAAAAAATTCTTAGGCTATAGAGGAAAATATCATGTTTCCCACCTTCACATCTGTCATCCAATATAATTAAATTAATTTTAACAAAAGAAGTATCAAAATTTAACATGAACAACAGAGAAAAAAAAAGCAAGCAGAAGAATAATATCACAGTTGCTTTTCTGAGGAGAGAAAAAAAATTCTTATCAGTAAAAATGGAACAGTTTTTCTGTATCAGATTCTTACACAGAGGTATCATTTTTTGCCATTGTACTCTATATATTGGCATCAATTCTTTGGTGTGCTAAGATTACAAAAAGTTACTCCACCCCAAAAAATACATAGAAAATATAGAATAATAAGAAGTCTGCTTTTTCTTGACTTCTACAGAAAACAAAATTACAGTGTTTTTAAACTCAGTAATGCTAGACGATATTGCCTGGCAACAGCTTTACATGGAAAATGCATTGTGTTTCCCAGAACTCTAATTTTTAAAAAAGATTCCTGATTCTCTCATTCTGGGCAGGTATTTTTTCTGAATAAGAAATTGTACCCAGTCTGTGGCACACCAAACTTGAATCCCTTGTTTCAAGAAAGAAGGAACAAACACACAAACTGATTTAACTGTTTATTATGTAAACAAGGAAAAGAAAGATAATGACTCCACAGAACATTTTAAATCACCAATTGGAGATATATTCTGTATTTCACTACTTAATCAATTGCATGCTCGATAATACCAGTAAAACCAGAAGACTTTCATTCTTCTTCTAGGGAGATCTAATAACCATCTAGTGGAGGTAGAACTCCTTAGACAAGTGAATTTATTTGCTTGGGAAATGGAATGTGACCTCAGTCAAATGTTCTCATGAAAAGTTAATGAAAGACTTGACCTGGGATAAAGAAAGAAGCACATTCATGTACTGCTGTATTGTGTGTGATTAAGTAAGTTTTAGTAAGGTTTCAGAGGTAAAATAGGAGAAGGAAATGTGCATACCTTTGAGAGGAACTTAGATGTCCCTGGAAAAATATGGGTACTTTTTTTAGGAAGCATCTTTGAGATATATCCTGTGGTTTGGGGCGGTGGGGAAGAAAGGGAGATAGGATAAAATTATACACTCATAAACAGTGCCAAGACTATATTCTGACCCACAAACCCAGAAACAACTTGTACCCATATTATTAATACTCCCAAACCATGCTCAGATTCCTTTGGAAGGGTGCAAGTCACCCAAGGCTGAAACTGTGTAAGAAAGGACCCACAAACCTGATCTCTTAGATGATTAAGATTCAGCCTTGTTCCAAGTCTTTGCACTGCTTAACTAAATGGGATGAAAACTTAGAGCTTACTTACCCTTCATCAATGTAACACTGTCTTTTTAAAATGTGTGCATGTAACACCAGAAACAGATGATCTGAATCAAAAATAACAATGCAACATTGAGATAGTTTTTAAAATCCCATTTTAAGCAAGGGAAATACTTTAAGTGGGAAGATATGAATAATAAATGCGATAAAGAGGAAAGATAAATGAGCCACAGCACAGATAAGAAGTCTCAGAGTTAACAAACTAAAAAAACCTTATACGGTAATTCAAAAAATCAAATATTTAATTTTTTTCTCATCTCTAAGGATATATCAGCAAAATTATTCTAAACAGTGAGGTATACAGTGAACTGACTTGCTACTGCATAGTACTGAGCATCAAATATATTCTCTCTAAAAGCAAGATCTACTCCTAAACAAATGAAACATAGTTTAAAAGAATCCAGCCCATGTGAGGTGGTTTTGGCATCATGGGATAAGCGGAAGTTTCAGACAAGCCCTGTTTTAGCCTCAGGTTTTGGCAACAATTTAAATTTCAGGAATGACTCTGGTACATAAGTTCTAATAATGACAGATCATGTCCATTTATAAAAATGAATTATTTATTAAACAGACAAGAGACAACAGGTGAAAGATCTTAATCAGAGTTACTTACTACTCAGTATGGAACTAAAGAGCTACCAGTAGATTGCAGCATAACATAAAACAGTGAACTATATCAAGGGATATAGCTATATTAAAGCTAGAGAAAGAAATAGTATTGATTAGGAGTCAAATGTAATTTACTGCTGAAATGACAATAAAGTGCACAGATTCCTTCACTAAAACCCTGGGGAGTAACGGTGAAGCATCCCTACTCACGGGAGAAACTCCACGCATTTCCAGGAAAATGTATAGAAGATTTCTGCTATGTGAAAGTTTGGTGTGAATTAAATAGTTGTAAATTGAGGTGTATGTTAGTCAGAAATCTGGCTTACCTTCTCAAATCTCACTTCAACATTAAGATGTTCATTGGCAGCTGGGAGATGCCAGACCAGCGTTAACCCCATGGCACCAAAGTAACTCACTAAAAGACTGCTTGTCCTGCTTGAGTTATCTGATGGGTTAAGTAACAAAAGATAAACTCTTGTTGGGAGTGAAATTCCCTGCTACATCTGGTCCCTGAACAGATTCAGATCTTATCAAGCAACAGAAATTAAGACTGTGTAAGGAATTCTAGAAAGACAATCTGATTCAGTGAGGAATACACAGTACAAGGAAAAGGAGCAGGTAACACAGCAATTGGGAAAGTACTGAAAAAATTCAGAAAATGCTGTAATATGATAACCACATTGAATTTGTAATTGAGCTATTTATTCTGACTTCGTCCTCTTTTATGTTATTTCTTCACAAATACTTAAAGAAGACATAATTTTCTCTATATACCTAGTTAAACAGTCCTTCATTATCAAACTCACACTACTTTTGTTACAGTGTACCAATTACTTGCCTTAGAATCATTAATATATTATTGTGCCATGAATAAAATAACACTTAAAATTTCAACTATTTGCAGCCTTGGTTTCCATTTTGCTAAAAAAGCAAAGAAGTATTCCAAACCATAGGCTGGAGTGGTCAAGAAGGAAATAAAGTTGTCCTGTTGCTGTTATTTTCATAATGTGTACATCCCTACTGAAATAATCATATCATTAAAAGAAATGAGCTGTAGGTATTTCTTCAGTCTATTAACATTTTGACATCATATATCTATGTTCAAATATAAGATCAACTAATAAAGAGATAAAAATTTCTCTAAGTTTAAAGTTTCTAGATCGGTTAGTAGTGCACATTAAGTTTGACTTTCTGAGGCAGTGACAAAAGCTTGCAATTTGGCACAAAGTACAGAGACCTGTACAAGAGGATAAAAATTGTTCACTTATCTGTGGGTAAGGCAAAAGATGATTTAATCTACCTTACAAACAGTTTTCACTTTCTATGACTGAGCACATAGTGAACCACAGAACTTTCAGTCACTGGGTTGAAGGACTAGTAAACTGTGAGGAAGATTAGGATGGCATGCTTTTTAAGAAGAGATTAGATAAATATCAGGCAGAAATTTATGACCGAAGTTTTTGAGGTAAGAAAAATAACTAATAAAAACACTCAAAGATCAAATGATCAATCATTTCTCATGGGAAAAGATTTGCACAAATTAGATAGCCTAGGTTCGTGTAACATGCATGTAAAAGGTCTGCTGGGAAGTTATAGTGAATAGGTTATTTATTTTAAGAAGATTCTTTAAAATATCTTTGCTTGTTTAGTGCAACAAACAAATGCTCAGACAAATCATTACTATGAAGTCTGATCAAGAGCATATATTTCTCACTAGAAAAAGTGGGGGTCTTATCAGTGCATATAAATACCTAAAGGAAGGGAGCAAGAAGAAGGAGCCAGGATCTTTCTGTGGTTTCAGTGACAGGACAAAGGGCAATGGGCACAAACTCAAACACAGGAGGTGCAGTCTGAACATAAGAAAATAACTTTTTTACTGTGATGATGACTGAGGACTGGAACAAGTTGCACAGAGGAGGAGACTTCTTCCTTGGAGAGCTTCAAAAGTCATGTAGACCTGACCCTGGGTAATGTGTTCCAGGTGGTCCTACCTGAGAAGAGGGATTTATCAAGATGATCTCCAGAGGTCCCTTTCAACCTCAATAACTTTGTGATTTTGTGATATATTTCTAGGATGAAAAGCAACTATTTAAATTACATTAAAAAAATATTAATATTATTACAACAATAGAAGGATATCTATAAGAAATGCAGATTGAAAGTAGTTCTCTACCAAAAAAAAGAAAAAAGGTAGAAGTAAATTCTGGAATTATATTCTGTACTGTTAAGCAAAAGCAAACTACCTACATTAATTTAAAAGATAATTTAAGAAGCTTAGGAAAGAAACCATATTTTTAAAAAAAGGACCATTCTCTGGTTAGAAATTAAGATATCCAATAAAGAAGTATCATCAAAGGAATCTTTTCGTTTTAGTTATACTGCCTTAAACCATGATTTGGGATTATAAAAGCCTAGCCATTGGTTACACGTAGCATGAGTTCAGAAGGGGAAACTCCTGTTTGAAGGACTCAATTTCCTTGTCCTACCAGCTCAAGGAAATACAATAGAAGAGCACAGAGCAGCACTCAGTACTGATGTACTGGATCACTTAATTTCTGAACTTAAGAATACTTCTTTTTTTAAATAAAGTTTCTCTCCTAAGCTTGCTAAACTGCATTCTAAGTTAATGCAGATATTTGCTTGTACAGCATACTGCAGAGGACTGCTTTGTGTTCTTCTATTAAATTTCCTTGACTATAAAAGACACAGGACAACCCATCATATGTCATACTGAGTCTTACATTAAATGAGATATGTTTGTTAAAAAGTAAGTATCCCTGTTCAGTCTCGATATTCATATAGAAGTCTCTGTTGCACCAAAGCCTAGTGACATTACACCATCCATACACATTTCTTTGCTTCTTCTTGATCAGGAAGAAGACACTAATTAAAATTCCTTCTGGATAAGTGGAATACTGAGAAATCAACATTAAAGTGATGCAATATAGTCTTATGGCTGTATATGTATTACAGTGTTTCAGTAACACAAACTTACTTCATGTCTATGATGTACCAAAGCACAACTAGGCTCAATTTTAAATGGGAGCTATGTCATATAATCTTTAAGTACAAGCCATTAATGTTCTTCAGCAACTATCACAGTTTAGTGCTCAACACAATGTCTGTAGAATGCTATCATTTAATGAATATAAAGCCAATATTGACTTACAGCTCATTGAGCTCATTGGTATTTGTCCATGGGTCATTGACGGTAAAACATTTTACATCTACTGTGATTGTGTTTGGATACATATTTATGCTCAACCATTTATTGTTACAACTATATAGAAGATTTAAAATTACCCTGAGTTTAAAGGAGCCGTGTTAAGGAAATTCAGCTTAAGGATAAAGTGATATCTCATAAAAGTCTTACAGTGGGAACCTGCTATTATCCAACTACTGCATTGCTCCACAAAATAGAAAATCCATCTTTTAATCAATAGTTTTTTTATTGACTAAGCAAACCTTAAAACTGATTAGACTGCTGTTAAAACCCCTAGATGATGGGGCATACTTTGCTGGACCAGCCTTTCACATATTAAAACAACTCCACAAAAGGCTAAAATCTTCTGGTTCTCATTTCTTTCTCAAAGCCCTTTTATAAGCCAAATTAATGCCTTTGAATATTCGGACTTGTGTATGCATTGGTGCTATATTTCTAGTTGGAAAAGACATCTCTGTAGAGGAAAACTTAAAGTATTTATTTTCTTTTTTTATTTATTTGAAAGCTTTTTATGTCACTACATGAGGAACAGCAATTACTTATGGTACAGTTAAGTATAAAATGTAGCCCAAACTTCAATGAGGTGCAGAAAAAGGGAAAGACTATCTTCAACAGCTCATCCAAAAAAAGTGTAATGGCCTTAGGAATTGAAAATCACTTAGATATGTAGAAAAAAATAATAAAGTTATCCCAATGGTGAATTTCTTTTCTTTTGGTTTCATTATCGATTTTATGAATCAACAATACCCCTCTTTACAGAGAGAGGTAGGTCTAGCCTATCAACTGCCAAATGACAGAATGAAAAATACTTTAATCTCAAAAGCTGTATTTTCAGACTTTGGAAGGGTAACAATAGGTAAAGCTTTAACAGTGAAAGGTCTGACTTTGTTACAATAAAGTGGCTCATGCAGTACAAACGGAATTGGAAAGAGAAAATTGACCAATCCATTTAACTCCACCAAAAAAAACACAAACCAAAAACAAAAACCAAAAAAATTGCTACCTATGAAACAGCCTCACAATTCTTTCCATAGAATTAAGACAGAAAAGTTTGTTGTTTGAAATAAAGAAAAATTGCTTGTTCTTTCTCTAGCTGAATAGTGTTATTGTGAAAGTTATGTATCATCATAATTTATAAGTACAGGACTTGAATTCAATTCTCCTAACTATAATTGCTCCTGTTAGACATTTAATTAAAATCCTGAATCTTAGCTGGGTTGAATATAAGTTTGGTATATATCCTTGTGTATCTTGTTCCTCCTCCTGAGATTTATATAAAAGTAAGGTCAACATTCTTCACAGAAGCCCTCTTTTCAAAGGTTTATTTTACAGTAAAAATACCACTAAGCTAAAACTTAGCTCAGAGATTTTCAGTCCAGACAGGAAATTATTTTTTAGAATCTAAGATATCACCACTGTAATTTTTTTTAGTCTAGAAAGAAAAGACTAAGAGGGGATCTCATCATTTTTTTATAAATATCACAAAGGTGGGTGCCAAGAGAATGCTGCCAGACATTTTTTAGTGGTTCCCAGGGATTGGATGAGGAAAAGCAGCCATAAACACAAGAAGATTCACCTCAACATGGGGAAGAACTTCTTTACATTGAGCATGGCAGAGCATTGAACAGGCTTGGCAGGAAGAGCGTGGAGTTTTCCCTCTCTGGAGACATTCAAAACCCACCTGGATGTTGCCTGTGTCACTTGCTCTGCTGACCCTGCCTTGGCAGTGGGGCTGGACTGGGTGATCTCCAGAGGTCCCTTCTGACCCTAACAGTGATTCTGTGACTGCGTAGTCAAAGTGATTTTATTTTTTTTAATGCTTGAAATCCACATAATGGAAAGTAACAGTTGTTTCAATAAATGTTCCACATGTAAAGCCTCATTCAATACTCTTGCATGTTTAGTGTTATAAAATTCATTCCATGATAATAAGCTAACATTGGCATAGTGGCCAGTAAGTACATGTCACTGATCACCAGCTAAGAATTCTTTTTCTTCCATCTATTTTACAATGCTCTTACATTTTCTCTGAAAGTAGATCAAGAATACAGTTAACATTGAAATTAATATTGAAACTGCCTTAAAAAATCTTATTTTTTCAAAATTTGTCTCCATTGTGATATTTATATTTTTATCTTTTAAGTTTTTAAATCAAACATTTGTCTTTTATATTAATCTTCCTTAAGACTGATATAATTAGAAAAAATATGATAATTTCTTCTATACAGTAAACTAGATGATATACACAAAGAAAATAGTGATGTTTTGTTCACATTTAAAGTCATAAATTGATTTATATTAGCTTGGTTTTTGACCACAGATTTCAAAATAAAGCACTGGATTACACAATCCTAACAAAAGACTGAGTTAAACAAGAAACATTTTTTGCCTAATGAGTAATTGGAAATAAAAGATGTGAATGTGTGAGTATAAGATAGAGTGATAATCTCCAAACTAACACCATATTCACCATTTTTTCTTTGTAAAATAACTGATAATTTTCTTACTAAATTGTTGAACTGTATAATTTGCCTACAGTTTGTCATTTTTGCTTGGGTCTGGTTTATAATAGACAGAAACAGCTTAATAGATGTAAAGCATTTTTAATTATTATAATAAAAATTTAGTTTGATTTTCTTTTATTTAGATGTAAGAAAAGAAGAAAGTTATGATATTATCTAAGTAAACCTAATACTTTTTAAGAAGTAACATGGTGTGTCATGAAGTTCTTAGATCTTGACCTCCCCAAAAGTAGGAAACTTTCATTAATGGTAATTTATAAATATAGTGACACTAAGTGAAGGAACTCATGTAGAAAATGCACTTTAAATATAGAATTTGCACTCCCACTCCTACTTATGGTATCCCAGGAGACTTGTACTAAATAATATCAAAATATCCAGTCAGCAAGATTGTTTTAATATGATTGAAATATTAATCATAAATGTATTTAAATAATGATGGGCAGCTAACTTTAAACTCAAAAGCTGGATCACTGAAATCAACAGAAGAGAAGTGCAGGCATGTTTTGCTGTGCAGACATCACAGCAAGGATGCAAAGAAATGCAAAGAAATGCAAAACCAATGAGTGTTTGACATTGTTTCTGCTTGGATGGGGTTTTTTCCTTTATTTCATTTCACATTAACTTCAGTGTCAGTTATGGAATGTGCTAATATATGGAATAATGGTGAAACAAATGAAATCAAGACTTTCTGATTTTTTTCTGCAGGACAGGGTTTTGCACTGGTGTAGCAATTCTTGATGCAGTAACGTAACAGCTGTGGTTCCATTCCCATATATCCTTTCTTATTGTACTCTCTCATTATGTATAGTTTTCATTTGGATTTTATCAGGATTGTAACTAACCAAGCACCAGTGTTCTGACCTCTAATTATCTTCTCCAGCTTTCTGATGTTATGGGTTTCTTTAAAGTGCATGTTAAAAATGCTTTGCTCAAGTTAGCTTTTAAAAGCTCAAATATAGAATATGTGCCACCTGTCCATACAGGCTATTTTGCCGTCTGAAAGGTTGCCCTGTATTCATGGAAACAAGGAATGTTTCCTTGTAATAAGTCTATGCTTTCCTTTGATTAAGATTATCCAGTCTATACCTAAATAATTTTTTTCTCTTTCCCACTGTCATGTTTATAGCCTTCAATTGCATGCCAGTCTTGCTTCATTGATTATACTGAGCTTTCACAGTGGTATAATAATGTCAGAACATGTATGTACCTTTCCAAACAAAACCACGGTTTCCAAATTTTAACATATGGAGAGGAGTTGCTTGCTTGTTTTCCTTTTTTTTTTTCTCCTTATATATTCTCACTGTGTTACAGGAAGAATAACTAATGTAAATGAAATAATCTGTGATTAGTCCAAGCTATTTTATGAACTGACTCAAAACAAGTAAATGTAAGCTTAATTTATGCATATAGACAAGGTCAGGGGTTGGCATTGAATTCAAGGATATCCAGATTAGTCAAAGCAAAATGGAATTTTTCTTTTGTCTGCAAACTAAGTTGTTTCTGTTCAACACTGTGGCCCTATAGCACTTAATACTACTCTTTTGTAGTTCTTAAAAATGAAAAGTTCTGTGCAGAGAGGTATTGAGGTAAAGCATAAGAAGCAGAAATTAAATAAACACGATGTTAATATATTAGTAGTATTTTATTTGCATTATTCTTGCTGTTGTTAGGAGTACCGGGAGATCTTAACAAATTTTACAACATTCACGTGTTATATTTGAAAAGTATGAAACAAAATTATGCAGAATATTGGTATTTTTTATGTCTGGATTAAAAATATGTACTTGAAGACAAAAGAAAAACAAAGTAAGTACTAGTAATGACACGCCAAATCTAGCAGACCTTACCAAAATAAAGTCACTCTTGTTAAAAAAAATTCAAAATTGCAATCTGATCTATCGGCATCACAGTGGACACTTTGTCATTCTGTGAGTCTGAGACAGTTTGTCATTTCATGAGTCTGACTGATAACTGTTGAAGTCTGCATTGGTGACAAAAGTATTGAACTATTGAATCAGTTTTTTCTTAATTAACACTCATACAGGTACAGGTTGAAACTTCTGTGCCAGTCTAAGATAGAAGAAAGACCTTTACAATAACAGAAACTATTTTTCTGGAAATTTTTACCCAGAAAGAAGCAAATATTACTCCAAAGAATTTAGAAGTCTTTCAAATATGCAGTTTCCTGATACCAATGAATGTGTCACTTCAACAGTCAAGATAATAAACAGGATACTTTCTAACACTTGGTATATATTTTATTTTACAATATGTAAAATATGTAATATAAAAGAAGTATTAATAAAGAGAAGGATTGATGCCAGAAAACACATAAATAGGGGATGAACTCATCTGTGATGACTTGGCAGCCCACACACAGTTGTCTAATCACATTTGAGATACCCAAAACACTGCCTAGTCTTCGGGTTCTGCTTCACAAGGGAATATTTCTCCCATCAATTTCAAATCACCTTTGTCAGATTTCCTGATATCTCTAATACCCGATAACATTAAAAAATGCCTGTTAACATTGGTGTTTGGGTAAATGAATCAAGCTTGCTCTATAGCCTGCACAGAAATTCTTGGGCAGATAGTTCAATGAACTTTTGATTTCCTGTTAGCGTTATGTGACCATTGTGCACCAGTATAATAAGTCATATTGCTGTGGTGGGTTGTTCCCTCATGTACTCCATTGTCCTAAGAGAGACATCTTCTCTCCTAAGAGAGATATCTTTTTAACAATGGGTGTAAATACATGGTGGAAGGAGGTAAAAAACGATGCATCCAGAGTTGTTCAGTGACAGGACAATACACAGTGGTCACACATATAGAAATACAGGTTATTCCATTTAAGCACAAGAAGAAGAAGAAAATACTGTAAGGGAGATCAAACACAAAATCAGGTTGCCTAAACAGGTTGTGGAGGCTTCATCAATGGAGACATAGTCCTGAGCAACCTACGGTAGCTAGCCATGATTGAACAAGGATGTTAAACTAGAGAGTACTCAGAGATTCTTCCCAAAATTAGAGATTCTGTGATTTTTCTTCCATTACTCGTCAGTATCTGTTAAACTTTTCAAATTTCTAACAGGTACAGTTTCCTAGAGTAAAGACAAGCCTTACAGCTGGTTGCTTGAAACATCATGTCCTTCTGTTTTAAGCCAGTCTCCTCCTGGCTTGTTCTAACATGCCTTCAATCTTGTGTTGGAAAAAATAATGGAAAATCAATCCCTATCTTCCTTGGCCCTTTCCCCATAATTTTCATGCCCCTCTTGATCCTATAAACCTCTGTCAGGTTCTCCTTTGCACATATTTTACTCATAATGAAGAGTCCAAATTTACTTAGCTGTGGCTTACTCATTCCTCCACAGACCGATTTCTTGCACTGCGTTTATTTCTGTTTTTCTGAAGCTTTCTATTTTAATACACCTTTTTTGAAATTTAGAAGTCCAGTATATACATTAATATTGTGACCTAATTCTTTACAGTCTAGTATAGTAATTGTCTATTACTTTCAAACAATTCTTTGCAGTGTAATCATCTACAGCTACTAAATACTGAGCAGATGTTCCTACGGAACAATTTACCTTAATGCTGAGATTTCAGTTTGAGTCACAATGATGAGCTCAGAACACATAATTTTTATGCAATGTGATATGTTTATTTATTTATACATTTTGGTTTAATGGATTTATTGCCCACCAGTATTGTAAGAACTTTTCATGATTATTCACAGACTGTCTAAGTACTTGCTAAAATGAATAACATGATAACATCAGAAAATTTGTCATTTCACTGTTGCCAAAGGTCACATCAGTGTATCTCGCACAGTTTGTTGTGGATCTCTCCTGTGAACACTCACCAGTATGAAATTTGTTCATTTATGTTCTATTTTCTATCTTTTAATCATAAAAGAACTTTTGTTTTCATCTAAAGTTTTTTTTATTTCCCTTTTAAAAGGCTTTTGGTAATCTAACAATACATGTCAGAGGGATTGACCCCTATTCACAAACTTGTTGACTGTTTGACAAGGTATGTAAGGCAAGAAGTAATTTTCCAAAACCCATGCTCATTTATTCCGCTTTTCTACATTTGTGCACAAAACAAATACTTCTGCTCTTCATCTGCCAAATTGCCTAGTATGTATTAGTTTTACAGAACTGTACGTCATTTCATGTCTTATCAAACTTTTTCTTACAGGAATTGCACTTGTGTTTGTACAGTACATTTCCTACATCTAAAGAAAGAAATATTCTTAATACCATAACTGCAGCAGACAAACTGCAAAAGAGCTAGAATTAAACAAAGTTTAATACATATAATGAAGCAGAACCTTAATGGAACCTTCAGGGGCCTCAGTGCAGAAACATAATTTGCATGACTAGATAGATTCCAGGTTACATTTGTAAGATTTTATTTAATATTGGACAATTGTTTCACAGATATCCTATTGGCTTCAAATATGCTCGGTATTATTAATCTAAAGGTAAATGAATCACCACTAGTGAATTTAAAAATGCACATTTTCCTTTCAGATTTCAAAGTAAATCACAGACCATAACTCTGGATCCATTTTGCTCTAGTCTTTTACAGAGCAAAGTCAAGTTAATCTGCACTCCACAAGCAGAAGAAGGACAAAAGAGAGACCAGTCTTGACACTACGGTAGCATATGTTAAGTGCCCTCTGATTAGTTAGAAAGAAATACAGTCTACAGGAGGTTTTAAGCTATACATGTAATTAAGTCTTGGCAGGTTTAATTTTTTATAAAATGACAGAACAAGAATTCACCTGTCTGGTCTGTTGTTGAATTTCTTGCTAATAGAAGCTTACATTTTGAAGATGAAATTTTTGGTGGGCTATGTGGTAATTCAAAATCTAACCTTGCTAATATTTGCTTACATTTGGTTAACCACTCTTAGAAATGTTGTGCACCAAGGTCCTTATCAAGACTGAAAATGGATTCTTCCATGTACTGTGTTAATGCAATCAAATGCACTTTTTCTCAAATAGGTGGTCATATAAAGATGAAAGATAGTATAGAGACGGGAAACTGAATCTTAAATAAGTGAAGAGAAGCTTTTACTTCCTGTATCTTTAGCTAGGTACAAAATGGCATCTATAGGCACTCAGCTTTAGTGTCACTGAAGTAATCTAAAGTAATTGTCCAGAATCTGTGTAATGCCCCCAAAGAAACTTAAACTTACTATCTGCACTGCTGTTTGCCTCTGACTATTACTTGCCTGGTTATTTATTTTGGGAGTAAGCTGGATATACCAGAGCAGCCTTTCCGTCAGACTTTTCTTTTCATTAGAACTGAGGTTTGCCCATATAAAAGAAGAAGGTTAAATGGAATTTGTGAATTCCAATTGTAGGGTCAGAACATTATTAGATCCAGACATGACTGGAGAACACTTTTAGATTTAGCTTGATAATATTCTAGATTTCAACAGCTGAGAGAGACTACCACTGCAAATTTCATCTTTTGATTATTGTAGTTCTGTGATTTGTCCTGAAAACTCCATCTTGCCTGTCCATAGCTTCTTGAAGTTAGTGTTTACAATAAAAAAAAATCTTACCATAAATTTTCTGATTTTCTGTTATATACTGTTTTGGGTTGAAGGTTTTGGTTGTTTTTATTGTTTGATTTTTTGGGGGAGGTTGTTTGTTTGTTTGTTTGTTTGTTTTGCTTTTGTTCTCATTTTTATTTTCCTGATCAACTTAAGGATAAGATTACTTCCTGTTAGTTTACTTGTTAGCCATTCAAACTACCAAGTACCCACTGGAAACAGGTGCCATAGTTGACATTTTCAGTTTGATAGAAGAACTGAAATAAATACACCATATTACCCACTTATGGAAAGATAAAATTAAAATATTATTTGAGTGAAATGTAAATTTCATTTAATTTAGGGAGTATTTGAAATATATCTGTTTTGTTAGTTAGGCCATTTTAAAAAGAAATTGTAAAATTAAATTCAAAGGTGTTTTGGCACTTCTTGAATGAAGCTTTATTTTGTCTTCACAAAAGAGCCCCAGGTAAGTATTCATTAAGTAAACCTATCCTTAGAAATGTCTTGCACATCACACTAGAGCTATTGACTAGAATGATCATATGTGAAAAAATCAAATATATTTCTCTATGCTAGAGGAAAAAATTACATTTCAGTTCACTATGAAGCTGGAGCAATTCAACTGACAGTAGATCAGAATTTGGCACTTAGTTTGGGCATTTTCAAACCCTAGTGGCATTTTTTATTTTTCATTACAATTCTGATGAAAAATTTAATTTGGTAAAGTAATTAATTTGCTTGTTCCCTTGCCATCTGATTCTGTCATGGCTCAAGGTACTCATCACAAGGGGTCAAGCATGGGTAATGAAGCAGTTACGAGCTCGCTGGCAACTACCTCTCCAGCATTGCTACTGAAATGTAGCCCAGTCCTCTCATTGCAGTTGTCTATATTAGGGCACTGAATTTTTTCAGAGCTTCTGTCTTATCATCATCAGCATTCTCAATATTTCTGCAAAGGTCTTTTCTCAAATCAAGCTATGAAACTTTGTTTACATGTCAATAAATGGTCCTTGCCTCAAAAAGCATAGAGGTAAAGGATAGAATGAAAAATAGTTAATCTACTGATGGCATACTAAGGCATATTCAGCTTCAACTTTCTTTCATTGCTGAACCACTCCATCTCTTAATAATCAAAATAATTTGCAGATTATTTTCACTTGTGTCCTTGAATAAATTAGTTAAAGGAAACCTTTATTCTGCAGAAATGTTAAGCAGAGAAAGACAAAAGCGGGAGATATTTTTCTTTTAGTTTGAGATTATCTCTGTAAGATAAAGATTTAACGATTATCACCTCTGATATGAGGACAGTACAATACCAGTAAAAATTTTATTCTCTAATCCTAGTACTCTTCTGAATGTTGTTTTCTTGTTGGTCATGTCTTGAGGGAGGTGATATATTTACAGAGATTTTGTAGTCTAATGTTTATAAATACTATGTATGTAGCTGCATTACAGCATTTATTAAGATTCAAATTTGCATTAGATCTTCCATCCCCACAAATTGTCAAATTTTAAAATTAAGATCTTCCATCCTCCTGTATTATCTTTGAGGGGAAAAGACTGTTTGAAAGGCAGAGGTCATATTTAGTGCCTCATCTGAAGGGCATCTGACTTAGCAGTTTTACTTACCCTTTTGTGAATAACGAAATATTCATTGTGTAAGTGCTACAATGTGACAATTCTACAGTAATGATGGTTGTAATAATAATGGTTTTATTTCTTTATTTGTTTATCTAGGTAAAAATTGATTTAATTTCATGTTAGGCATATGGCAATGTGTCTTAATTTGGTTATAACTAGTATTCTATTACAGTGATCAAATGCTTAGAGGGTTTTTTTAGCAGCTTCATTATCTTTTTTTCCTTGCATAATATAAACAAAATATACCTCAGAAAATAAATAATTATCTAATATAGTCTTTCACTGAGTTCACTGACAAGCCATTGTTCATTTCAATGAAGGCAAAAGCTGAGAAGCATTGTCTATTGTTAAATTGTATGTATCTTCTGCTTCAAAATTTTACGTACTATAATCTACTTTCACAGACTGAAATATTGTGTTTTATGGCTTAAATATTTTTATGAAGAATTTTTAAAATTATATTACAAAAGCTGCAGAGAAGACCACCATACCCTGGATAGGCCTCCTAACTGTGGCCTTACACCATTTTCTGATGAAGATAAGATAAAGTAACAACTCAGGGCTGGAGACGTTCGCACAGCAGGAGTTAAGCACCTTCAGGGAGGAGATGACAGCCTCAGGGCTGCCAGGTGAGCACAGACCCTCCCACCAAAGGGTGGGCGGAGAGAGGTTTTGGATGTGTGTAGGAAAAACCTCTGGTGAGACGCTCATAGTGCTCATCCTCCACAGTTCAGAGGAGTCCAGCTGAGGGGCTCTTCACCCTGGGAAAACTTATCCACAGCAAAAGGGGTGACACGGCTCATCAAAGGGCCCCCAAAGGGGTCCCCAGACCCTGCAGCACAGCGCCAAAGATGATGCGACAAATCCTCAGGGTTGCAAGGGACAGTGTCAAACAGGCCCCCTGCAAGAGAGGCACCAGGGCATTCCCTCCTGCCCAAAATGTGTGAATTCCATGGAATTCTATACTCTGTGCCGTGGACCAGTGCGGCGTGGCACTGCAAGGCAGCGATGGGGGACCCTCACCACCAGGAAGAGCAGATGGAAGGGAGCAACGAGACATCACTGGGACCCTCGGGTGGGTGATGTGCTTCCACCTAACCCTGTCATTCTCCCCCTGTCACCTCACCCCCCCACACACACTCCTTTCTCCATTTCTTTCTTTCTTTCTCTCTTTGCCTTTGCCTCTTTTACTATTAAATATAATATATCAAATTTTTTGCATCAACACCTAGTGTTGCTTTGTTTTAATTACATTTTTTGTGTATACTTTCAATCTTTAAAGTTCCTCCTGTTTTATACAAACAGACTTAATTTTCTTTGCTCTTCTGGATTTAAGCCAGATCATAAAAACAACCCTCCAAAAAAGCAGTTTGGTTAGGGATTATGGTTATCAGGCATGACAGTGTAGTATTTCCCTGCTCTTGATGAATATTCCGTTTTTTTCCCCGATGTTTCGACTACATTATTAGCTTTCTTCAGACAACTGAAATAACTAGTTTCCTTCAATGAAGGATTCCTAAAGGAGACAGAATGTGCGTTTCTCTTCTTCTGGGAAACTGATTTTATAATGGTGAAGGTGTCAGGCATAATTAAGATGAATGATTGTGTACCCAACTAAATGAATCTTATTGTTGTAAATTTGACATTTTTCCTATACTGCTCATGAGCCTAATAGGAACAAACCAAATGCACATCTTCTTAGCAGGACAGGATAAGAGACAGGATAAGTACACAACACTGTTAAATAACTGCTGAAATTGCAGAAGTCTGAAGTCCTCCTTCAGACATAATCCTTTCAGTATTCTCAACACGAACGTTGAAGGAGCAAATTTTATGTTTTAAGATTTCCTCATTCAGTGAAGGTAGTAAAATTAGTACATAGGCTCTCAGTCACGATAATGAACTGAGTCTCTCATGAGATATTTGGATCATTTTAGAGACTGAATAATAATCAATCATAGTGAATAAGTGAATAAGACAAAAATAATGTCCACTACTATTCTTTCTTTCTTGTCTTTCATTCCTTTCTTGTCTTTCTTGTCTTTCTACCACCTTGTCCCAACAATCTTTAAACTCTTCCCATAGTTGGTTTGGTTTTTGTTTTGTTTTTCTTTTAAGAAATAGCAGCTAATCCAGGACATTACAACGACTTCCTCAGTAAGTTAGTTTCCAAGTTAATTTCAGATTCTGATGAAGATGATCACATATTTATTTCTTCAGAAAAAAAAAACAAAAAAAAAAAAACAAAAAAAAAAAACAAAAAAAAAAAAAAAAAAAACCCAAAAAAAACCCGAAAAAACACCACTTCGTTGCATGCCATCAGTTAGCTTGCTATCAATTATTTACAAGCACTACAAAATTTAATTTATGTCTCAGTGTATTGTAAAAAGGGAAAACATCCAAATGTCTTGCCAAATTTACTGGCAAAATCTTTATTTATATTATCTATGGCTATGACTATTTCATATTAAGAAGTGAGCAGCAGCTATCAGTCCACAACATCCAGTTGTCCAAGACAAGATTGTCCAAGACAAGTGTTATCTTTTGATAGTCTCATTTTTGGTAAAAAAACGAAACCTATTACAGAGAGAAGAAAGACAGCAAAGAACAAATGCCCAATGCATATAAAGCAAAACATACATAGTAAATTCAGATATTATATTGAATGGAAGCCAACAAAGATAATAACAAATAAGCAAATTCTACTATCTAAAAAGTATACAAATTACCTCATTGTAATCCACATTACTAAGAAGGAATCATTATCTTAAATATAAGATTCCTCATGTGTAAGAGCCTGGGATGGTAATTTGCTGTGTATGTCTTCTTCCTGAAGAAAATTCTTTTCATCAACCCTAGGATCCAAGGATAGTCCATATGTGACCAGTATTCCCCTGCTCTCTACCCTGGCGATGTGATTAGTATAACTTACACTAGTTTTTAAAGCAAGCAGCCATTTTCTGTGACCAGTTCAGTCTTCATTTTCTGTCCTGTCACTATTAGGGCTGAAGACCCTGTAAACCAAGTAGAAAAATAAAATAAAATGTATTTCTACTTCTACTTGGTACCATTCTCAAGATTCCGGTATGCCACGCCAATTACTCCCTTCCCTACCAGCCTTGAAGGTCCTAGGCACTTGACCAAAGAGATGATGTTGATGACCCCATCAAAGAATAAAGAAGCATAGCAATACACTCTCTATAAAATCCAGCAGCAACTTCTTAGTCCTAAGTGGTGATCTTGGATGGATAGGGGACATCTTGGACATAACATTCATGAAATTATAGACTTTTCAGTTCTCAGTGAAATAAGGAAGGGAGTCAGCAGAACGGCCACCTTGGATTTCTGAAGGGCAACCTTTGCCTTTTTTAGGAACCTGGCCAACAGAGCCCCTGGAAGACAGTCCTGGAGGGCCAAGGAGTGCAGGAAAGCTGGACATTCTTCAGGAAGAAAATCTTGAAGGTGGAAGAATAGGCCATTGTCGTGTCCCAAAAGACCAAGTCAGTGGGATACAGTAGCCTGGCTGAACAGAGAGCTTTGACTGGAACTCAGAGAGAAAAAAGAGGGTTTATGACCTTTTGAAGAGAAAGCAGGCAGCTCAGAAGTATATTGTAAGGTTATGCAGGGAGAAAATAATTAGAAGGACCAATGCCCAAGTAGAACTTAATCTGGTCTGCCATTACAGACAACAAAAATGTTTCTATAAATACATCAGTAAGAAAAGAAGGGATAAGGAGAAGCTCCATCCTTTACTGGATGCAGAGGGAGACAGAGTGACAAAGGATGTCAGAAGCACTTAATGTTTTTTGTGCCCCAGTCTATGATAGTAAGACCAGTTCTGTAGGTCAGCCCCTAAACTGGGAAAAAGGGATGAGGAACAGAATGAATCCCCCACATCAGAAGGCAAAAGGTAAGTGAGTTGTTACTTACACACAAGTAAGTCTATGGGGTCAGATGTTATGCACCCAAGGGTACTGAGGAAGCTGGTAGGAGTGCTCACCAAGCCACTTCCAAATATTTACCAGCTCCTGGCTCAGCAGGTGGGTCCAAGTTGACTGGAGGTTAGCAAATACAATGCCCATCCTCAGAAAGGATTGGAAGGAGGATCTGGGGAACTACAGGTTACAGGCAGTCAGCCTGCCCTCAGTGCCAGGGAAGGCTGTGGAGCAGATTGCCCTGAGTATAAACACATGGTGTGTGTGATCATATACATTCCTTGGTGTGGTTGGACTGATACTCTTGTCTTTTAGACAAATGTTAAAATTTTAATGTAACAAAAGACAATATGTCTAGCCTTCCTGTGAGCTTTGATAGGGCTCTGCTGTCCTGGAAACATTTTTCTTAAAGTATGAAAACTAATTTACAGCGTATAATTGGGAAGCATAACAATGACTTAGGATGCAATTTGCAATGCAATGCAATACAAAGGTCAGTTATACAATTAAAGTTATAATAGGAACAACATAAGAAAAAAGAGCATGCTGTTGTGGTCCTCTTCTCTGGAACTTAACATAGCGCAAGACATGAACAAGGAAAATAGGGTAAAAATTAGAAAAAGAATACTTTTATCAGCTGCTCAGTAAGCATTAGAAACTTCAGTGTTAGAGGCAGAGGCAAATTTTATAGAAGGCTAATGTCTTTAAAAAGTGTGCGATTCCAGGGTATCATTTCTGCTATTAAAAATTATCTTTAAAATGATCTTCAGAATTATCACACACTCAAGTGTGACCAACACACTCAAGTGTGAAGAAGAAGTGGAGAAGTGGATCTCCACAATCAGTACCTGAATTCCACTCTTTGAAAGGAGGTCATTCTACCCCTGTACTTGGCATTGGTGAGGCCACACTTTGAATGCCATGTCCAGTTCTGGGCCCCTCAGTTTAAGAAGGACGTTGAGATGCTTGAGCACATCCATAAGAGGCAATGAGGCTGGTGAGGGGCTTGGAACACAAACTCAGTGAGGAATGAGTGAGGGAGCTGGGATTGTTTATCTTGGAGAAAAGGAGACTCAGGGGTGACCTTATCACTCTCTACAGCTCCCTGAAAGGTGGCTCTAGTCAGGTGGGGTTGGTCTCTTTCTCCAGGCAGCAACTGACAGAACAAGAGGACACAGTCTCAAGCTGCGCCAGGGGAGGCATAGATTGGATAATAAGAAAAAGTTTTTTACAGAAAGAGTGAGAAAGTACTGGAATAGTCTGCCTGGGGAGGTGGTGGAGTCACCATCCCTGGATGTGATTAAAAGAAGACTGAGTGTGGCACTCGGTGCCATGGTTTAGTTGAGGTGTTAGGGCGTGGGTTGGACTCAATGATCTTGGAGGTCTCTTCCAACCCTGTGATTCTGTGATCCTGTGATTTTAAATGCCAAAATCTTTATTTTGCCTAATTAAACTGAAGCAGAAATTCTTAAAAAAATAATGACAAAAGTTAGAGGAGAGTAATGACTCAGCATTTACCAGACAACGTGTTGTACATGTACAGGTGTTCAGTCTTGGCCTGTGGTCTCAGGGAAGTTACTGAAGTGAGCCTTCGTCCCAGTGTAGGATTCCATGACTCTGATGTTTCACATTGGATCATTATTTGATATAGACCATTAAATGATGCCAACTCACATCTAGACCATAGATTTTATTTCTTTGGTTTTTTTCAATATCTATCATTAGGTTGAAGTAGTCATGCCAACACAGTTTTAGGCTTTGTCCAGTGATCAGGAAGAGAAGACATGTACAGAGATTTCCTAATGTAATAATGCTTTCTAGTGGATATAACTCAGAATGTGACTCAGACTGTAACAGCCTTTTCTGTTAAACTCAAAGGCTCTAGTTTCATTTCCTGCACAAGATCCAGCTAGGATCAGTGTTGCATTCATAAAAGTACCTCAGAATTAGCATACTGCTCAATACTGAAAGCTTTTACAGCTAAAAAACATTGGTATATGACAATATAAAATATTCATAATCAGCTGTCATCTTGATTTCAGTGGGACAACTCACATCAAATAGATCTTGTAAGTGTTTAGGATCAGCCCCAGGCTCTGTCTCTAAACCTTTGTTAGGCATAATCAGTGTCTCACACACAGAAACATTAAGGGGTTTTTCAACTGCTGTACTGTGTGCAGTAGCATACATTATTTTTTAATATTGTTTCCAAGAAATATATTAAAAAATTAAGGAAATGTTGAAAACCTAAAGTTTAAATAAGCATTGAACAGATTGCTCAAGGTGGTTGTGGGATCTCCTTAACTGAAGGATATTAAGAGTAGAAAATGCAAACAATTTTATTCTGGGATAGGAAGGCAGATTACATAACTTCTTGAGGTCCTTTCAAGAGAAAATCATGATTATTGTGACATGTCTATCCAGAGAAGCAAAGTACTTCCATGTCTATCCAGAGAAGCAAAGTACTTCTTCCTTCCCTGATGGTGCTGCAAACCTTCAGTCTATGGGTCGTTGAGGAGAACAATGTCTCTTGATTGTCAAGTTGTCACAAAGATGCAAATAACTATCAACAGGAATTCAATTGCAGGCTGCTTCCTCCCTACAGCAGGAAACAAACACAAAATTATTGAAATTCTAATAGAAAACCAATTCAATAGCCCAGTCCTGAGATCTGAACACATTCTTATTCTTGAAAGAAATCTTCATGTTGCAATCTATCCCCTAGGAAAAGTCTAAGGGGATTGAGGATATACTATATAATGGTTCTATAGAGCCTTATAAAGCATCAGAGTAGGTATCTCACTATCACTGAAATTGTATTTATGGAGATGGATGATTAGGAATTAGGATATGTACAGAATGTGTCAAATATGGTTATTATAAGGTGAAACGGCTTCTAAAATTGATTGGGCCATGACCAAATAGCATATGTCCAAAAGGGTTAAGGAAATAAGCAGAGAAATTGAAGAAGCTTTGGCAGACATTTTTATGTACTTCTGCTCTTCAAAATAGATCAAGTGAAATCTGAGATGACTGGAGAGCAGCCAGAATAATGCCATTATTTAAAATGGCGTAAGGAGAGAAAAGAGAGGTAAAGACTCACTAACTCATTGGAATTCTCAGAGGATATGGCCGTCAATCTACACAAAGGAGAAATGCACATCACACAAAGTTTCAGAGTTCAGCAAAATTCTGCATTGTAGGTAGTCTCAGTTGCAAAGTCAAGAAACTAATTAATAGCAGACATATTAAGTTGACAGGAGTAAATCCACTATCATAAATGTATGCTGAATGTAGAAAATAAAGTTAATGAGGATATTTTTGATCAAGTCAGCTGCTTTAAAAACAAATGTACAAATGAGAAGTGACACAGCTAGACTGCTAACAGCACTCCTCCTTCCAGAGTCTTTCCAAAGGAAGTGTCTTGCTTGAGATTGAATTATTAATGTAGATCCTTTGAAGTATGATATGTTTGTAATATTATTGTACTACCTTCTGCTGTCACAGCTTCCTCCAGCATACTGTCCTTCTTCACTTTAACACAGGTGAGTTTTCATGTCCAAGAATACATTTTCCTGTCATCCTCAGAAAATAATTACTCTTAATATGTACCATGGCAAACTGCAGCATAAGGTTCCCACATTGTCCTGTGAGGCAGAGGGCAAAAAACATCAAGTCTGTGTCTATACCATTCAGCCTGTGACAACTTTACTGATATTACTAGCAATGGAACAATTTTATATGTGAGGGCTGTGCCATAGGCTGAGATCACAAGTGTAACAAATAAGCATATTCCATTGAATTTTTATACAGTCACAACCCTTGGTAGCAAATCAAGATGGATTTCTCTTCGTAGGAAAGCAAGGACTGGCTCGAATCCTGATTAGTAATTCCCTGAGCCATCCAATCCTATGATTGTTATTTATGTTTCTATACTGCTTTTAAACATGGAATAAAAAAACTGCAGAGTGTTTTACTAAAAGCTTTTATACCTTGAGTTGGCATCACCAGTCTTCCCTACCAAATATACCACCAACAAAGCAAGGAATTTATTATTTATTCAATGTTTTCCATAACATTAATGAAAGATTGCATAAAGTATTCCTTATCAGTTTTCATATTAACATGGGAATAAGTTGGGGATATTTTATGAGGTTAATGCAGTCCAAAAAGAGTAAGACACATTTCTAAATATTTATGAATTTTTTTTCAAGGTTTCATTTTAATGAGCAAGTGGAAGATATCCTCAGCAGTGTCTTCTTTCCCGCAGACACTCTATTTTTTTAAGTTATTTTAAATATTTTAGCTGGATTTGTGTTTTAAGATGGCTTTATTCTGGAAATGTCCTTCTTGAGGAAGTGAGGAAACTATTTAGAGGATTATGTGTTAGTGCAGGTCTTCTTAAACAGGCAAAAGGTTATACCATAACTTTGAATGTACTATCACTAATTTAGTGATTTTTAACATTGTCCTTATATCAAAACTCTAAAAAGGTCAAGCAACTATATAGTATATATTCATTCCCTTTTTGATGATAATTTATATGCCTTCCCACTTCATTTGAATAAATAATATTAGTGGCACCAGATTTGCTTATCTGCAGAGATCATAGAATCATGGAGTCAAAGAATTATTTGGGCTGAAAGGGACCTTGAAGATCAGAGGATGTCCTCAAGTTGCACCAGGCGAGGTTTAGACTAGTTATTAGAAAAAAAGTGTTCAAAAGTGTGACTGCAGCACTTGGGGATATGGTTTAGTGGTCAACAACCACAGTGGTGCTAGGCTAATATTTGGACTCAATGATCTAGAGGTCTTTTTCAACCGTAACAATTGTGTGGTTCTCTGTTGTAGTTCCAACCCCCCTGTCATCATCAGGGACACACTTCATTAGATTTGGTTGCTCAAAGCCCCATCCAACCTGACCCTTCTGCTACTCTTGGCAACCTGTTTTAGCGCCTCATCAACTTCACAGTAAAGAATTTCTAACTAGTATATTTAATAATTCAGTTATTCATTTGGCATCCAAATAAATCAAGTTTCTATGCTAAAATTTTGTCTAAGGTCTATGTTGTGTGCCTTAAAATTGAGTTCTGAAACTGACTGTTAATTGCCTTAAAAGGACTGTTTATAATATATCGTACTAATAATATTTAAATAAATAAAAAAAGAAAATACACATCTAAACTGAATATGAACAATCACCTATATGCAAAATAAATATATTGACTAGGACTTCTAAATTGAGTTGAATCAGTTCCTTGTGGGGCTTTGCATTTGCTATAATCATGGAAGTTCTATGGTCCTTAAAAGTGTCCTCCACAAAATTAGCCTGTCTCCTACATTTTCAAGTATTCTGTCTCTCAGAAGTTTTTTTCCTTTTACCTACCTTTAACCATCAATATATTGTGATGTATGGTGCATAATTGGCAAGCTGCTGGCAGAAGGGGCTGCAGAGGGGCTTCTGGGGGGAGGCCAGGGCTGCCCTGTGCTTGACACAGATGGTTCATTCAAGCCAGATTCAGCTCACCCACAAGGCACAGCTGACCTGGGGACACCTCAGGGAAAATGTATTCAAGAAAAGGTTTAAAACATTTAACAGAGGGAGGATGGAAAAAAAAAAAAAGTGTGAAAAACAGCCCTGCACACACCAAGGTCAGAGAAGGAAGAGAATAAGAAGATACTTGCAGCCTGTAGGGAAGTCCATGGTGGACTAGATATCCACACACATGGAGCACCCTACAACAGAGAAGTTACATACTCCTGAAAGGCTGTGGGCAATGGAGAGCCCAAGCTACAGTGGGGAAGACTTGAGCATGAAGTGCCAGAAGGGAGTTGTTACTGGTGACTAATTGTATGTCAGTTGGGATGGGACTGGAAGTAGAGGAGTTGGGAATGGACAGGGTGGAAATGTTGTTCTTTGCTTACTGTTATCCAAATCTATTTTAAGTGACAAAAAACTGAATTAAATCTTCCAAATCTGAGACTACTTTTCCCATGACATTAATTGATCAGTGATCTCCCTATCCTTATCCCAAGGTTTTGCACCTTATTTTCTCCCCAGCACTCTTTAAGGCAGCAGATGGATGTAGGTTTAGCAGCCAGTCAAGGTTGGCCCACAACATACCTATGAAGCTTAAAATGATCTTCCTTTACTGGGAGAAGCAGTTCTTAACTACATAAATAGGCAGAAGAAATGACTAAAACATTTCTATCTCTTTTCATTGTCTCTAGATGGAGCTAAGATTAAACAATCAATTTATCAAGTCTAAGGTTAGGTGACATGAATTCTGTTGTGGTTGGCAAAACAAAACTTTGAAATAAACAGAAATTACTAAAAATAAAAAGTGTTTCAGATTTACCTGATTAGATACGGTGTTATTTTCCTGTATCTGACAAATGTCATCAGATTAAGTTAATTAAGAAAAGTGTGATAGGTATTGAACTGAGAAGTGTTAAAAGTAATAAACCATCAGATAAGACATCTTCAGTCAGAGAACATATGCAACATACAAGACTTTTGTGAGCCTTGATCAACACCTAAAAGGTAACAGGCAGCCAACAACTGCTTTGAAATAAGAGCAGCTTCTGCTGTTTACAATGGAGAGACATCAAATACTGGAATTCATGTGGCAGTAAAACAGAGGATTCAGTTTAAAATAGAAAATGCAAGTGCACATCCATTTCTGTATTTCTGTCTGCCTTTGTCATTAGCCTCTCTCACTAAACGTATGTATTTTAGTAGTCTTGTGGCACTACCGCTGTAGTGATTTATGTATTGTCCATTAGTGTTCCAACAGCCAAATCTAAATTAGAAAGATCATAAACAAAGTTATGTTATTTTACCTTTTTGCCCATAATTCATTTAAAAGGTTTCCTCAGGGGATGGTTTATAATACTTTCTGACCTACAGTTATGATATCTACCTGCTTCCTTCTAATTAACAGACATGGCCTTGTCTTTCGCACCCAGTATTCCTCTGAAGATCAGTTCATCAGCCATGAACTTTACTAATAGAAAATCCTAACTCAGTAGTATTACAATACAAAAATAAATACAGTGAAAGAAGTGAAGATGACTTTGCAAAGAAAACATTTTCCACAGTGTATTTCATCACTGATACCCACAGCTTCTAAGGTCTGACTATTAAAAAACATATTTTTATTAAAAGGATGTATTTGAGGTATTTAGCCCCAAAGAGCTAGAATAACAGCAAATTCCTTCTTTTCAGTTTTTCTTCAATGTACTAATAATATTTGCTTAAAACTCATTCATAAACATGAACTGTGCATACACAATACAGAAAAAAGAACCCCAAAAACCCAAAACAAATACAGCAAAGGAAACCTTTTTTTCAGCCATATATATGTATCATAAATCATTAATTCCCAAATGGTAGTGTTTCATTGATTGATGCTTGAAAATGTGTCTGAACTTCATGCACATGTACTCTACAGAATTATTGCCCTTGGGAAAACTGTACTGAAATTTAATTTTTATAAGATACTGAATATTAAAATCTAAGAAATGACCTAATCATATCATCTTTATTGAAAGGAAATAGTGGTCTGAATTAAAGGAATTAGAAGAAAGAAAATACCACAGGAATTTATGTCAGGTATTGCTTTTATTTTGTTTTCAGCGCTGAAAGAAAAATTAAATAAAATAATCCGTTGTTGAAATGCTTAAGAAGAACCAGTAAAGGGACTCATTATAACATAAAACAAACATCACAAAAATTTAGCAACTTACAAATTACATTGAGACATATTATAAATAAAAGCACTTCTACGCATTGCTGTCAGCAGTTCACATGCTACAATCCTTTTTTTGGACTGTTTTGCTTTGCGTTGTCCTTATTATTAATGCATGGTAATCTTAGATTTTAAAGGATGCAGAAGATACCTAGATTCAAGGTTGGTGGGGTTGTTTTCCCTTTCCTTTTTCAAGCAGAATTTGAAAGCTGCACCTCAAGGTTATTTCTCACTTAGTTTTTTCCTAATATGAAAATAGGAAGAATTTTAATGTTCCCATTTATTTTCTTTGAAGAATATTGATGAAACTAGCACAGAATTGCCAAAAATTCTCCAGCCAGAACAATTAGAAAGGCTCCTGAATAATGATAAGCTTTTAACAGAGCCTTTTCCAGTCCCTTTTCAGTTTTAAAGTACAGACTTCTTGTAGCCTCACTGTGCCCCTGACTGTTTTCAGTTGTCGCTTTAACTTCTTAGTTTTTTCTCAATGGCAGATATCAGGGTCATTCTACACCAAAGTAAAGGTCCATTTTCACTGTAGAGAAGTTCTGTATCCTATTAACCTCCATGACCTGTTAGAACACTCCATGAGGCAATTAGGATATCAAGGTAAGTCAACAGCCAGCTGAGCATTATGCTTCTGGGATTTTTTTTATTCAGGAATTATAGGAAAACAAATTGATCGAATCCTTGTTTCAGGAAGCAACTAAAGACCTATGGCATTCACACTGAAAACAAAACTCAAGAAAGCCTATAAGATGTTCAACAAACCATTGAATATTTTTATTAATCATGTCTCCAATGAAGACATGAACCAATTCCTCCTTTATTTATACACCTAATACTTAGATTTTCCAAAAAAAATTTCAAAGCTCCTAAAGTTGGCCTCAAAAGACTGGACTAAAGGAAGACCATGTAACAACACACAGAAAGTAACTTATATAGAGTATAGAATCCATTGTTTCATTTGTTCAAAATGTCTAGTAAGGCTGGTGATGTCCTATGTTAAAAATACATTGATATTTCTAATATTCTTACAAAATAAGCACTTCCTACATAGCTATAAAGTATAAAAAAAAAATAGAAAAGCAAATAACTTTCCAAAAACCCAAACAGTAATAGGGATTTCTAGCCCATGTATAGGTAGACCTAATTTTGTTTCAGACCTTGCTTAGTCTCTAATAACTGAGTTTTATAAAACTAAAAGTGTTCATGCAGTCATTTCACTAAGGTATGATTTTTTTCTAAAATTTATTTTTTTCTTCTTACTGCTTCTATTGCTGTCATCACCTCTCCTATGAACTTTCATGAATATTATCTTCATCATACCTGCTTAAGTAACCCTGAACACCATGTACATGGCCAGCTTATCATCTCAATGTGAAGCTGAGTATCCCACAGAGAATATTTTATATGTCAGATGTGAATGACAGAGGAAGCTGGAGATAGAGCTGTTGTCTGTTTCAAGCCTTTCTTGCTCTAGTTGAGCAGTTCAAAAATTTGGCTTGTCATCTCCTAGTCACACTTGGCTTCTCCAAACTATACCTGTCTCTTCAAAATGTTCACATACCTTGAAAGAAGATTCATTCTTTATTTAAACAAACAAAAAATAAAAGCATTAGCAGGCAAGTAATCAAATGGAAAGATAAAGAGTTCAGTTATCCAGCAGCTTGAATCTAAAGATTACTTTCAGTGGTTTTCCTTATACGTAATTAATGCCATATGTATCTTCTTAGATGAGATTTTTACCACAAATATTCATCTTTTTCATTTGTCTTCCACCATCTTTCTGCAGTTAATATATGGAAAACTTCTTACCCTTATCATTATTTGTTGTTTTTAAAATTCTGGTTGCAAGCACCTGGTTGGTTGAATGGATGAGCTGTTAAAGGAATTCATGGTATTTGTCAATCCTGTCCTAGCAGCATAAAGACCTCATGCTTCACAGACTGCTACAGAACAACATTTAATTCTGAACTTTTTTTTGACCTTGACAAAAATTTAAAGCATATTTCTTGACTTCCAACCACAGGTTTCTGTAACACAGATATAATATTAATATATCCCTTCAAAATACACCTGTTCTGCATTAGCAACATTTTATGTAACAGCACCAAAACAAACATTTAATTCATACTGTTGTGAGTGCTCTTTTATTTTGTGAGCACAGCCATTCAACAACATTCTAAAGCCAAATAAGCTTTATCAAGTAAAACATTCATGATCACTTAAGATCAGCAATACAGGAGAAGCTGATTGATCTAACTAGCAAATAAAAAAAGAGAAAGGAGTGCCACCATAATGTGGTCGCTTAAAATAGGAGAAATGGGCAGACACAAATACTCAATAGTATGGAAAAGAGAGAATTTTTTCTGGAAATCTCTGGGAAAAGCTGGAGAAATTTCCCCGTTAAGCTCCGTAAGTTGCTTTTAAACTTAATCCATCTTTCATTTAAGCTTCAAATTGAGAAATATTTTCAATAATTGCCCAGATATTCACAGGGAAAAAAGTTTACATGTTTCTTCCACAAACCAAAGGAATAAAAGACAACTATCTTCATTTTAGGGGCAGTACAAAGTTGAAAGGCTAATAATTGAAAATAAACTTTTATTAAGAACACAGACAAATTAAAATAAAGCCAAAGCCAAATCCAAAGTGTTCAAACTTTAAAGAAAATTATAAGTAAAATCTTTGAGGGTGTGGAGTAACACATCTTGAGTTTTCAGGGATGCCTGCAGTTTCCTTAAGACAAATATTATAATATTATCAAGGGTATGTATTGCAGAAGGATGAATTTTTCTTATTTCTTTTTCATCAGTTTCTATGTTCCATGTTTTTAAAAGTGGTGATCAACCAAACCAACCTGAATTTCAGTATGAAATTGAGCTGACAGTGTGCCCTTGTGGCCAGGAGGGTCAATGGTGCTGTAGGGTGCATCAGGAAGAGTGTGGCCAGCAGGTGGAGGGAGGTGATCCTCTCCCTCTAATTGGACCTAGTGAGGCCATATCTGGAGGTCATACCAATTTCAGTCTTCACAGTCAAACAAAAACAAGGCGCTACTGGAGAAGGTCCACTGGAGGGCCATAAAGGTGAGAAGGAGTCTGGAGCATCTTTCTCATGAGAAAAGATTTTGGGTTCTGGACCTGTTTAGTTTGGAAAAGAGAAGACTGAAACAGATTTCATCAATACATACAAACATCTCAAAAGCAGGTGCCAAGAGGAAGGTGCCAAACTCTTTTCAGCAGTGCTCAGCAACAGGATAGGACGTCTAGGCCATAAACCAAACACAAGAAATACCACCTCAACATGAGGAAGAACTTTACATTGAGGGTAGCACAGCACTGAACAGGCTGCCCAGGGAGGTTGTGGTGTCTGGACATATTCAAAACGCCCCTGGAGGTGTTCCTGTGTCACCTGCTCTAGGTGACTGCTTTGGCAGGGGTGCTGGACCAGATGATCTTCAGAGATCACTTCCATCTCTAACACTTCTGTGATTTGGTGATTCAGTCCAGAGTTTAATGTAGCACAACACTGGAAATATTACAAGGGGGAAAATCCAGGGATTAATAGAGGAATTATAAGGTGAATAGACAGCTTGCAACAGAGAGGATGCAAATAGGAAAAAATAAAATAGAGAAGTATCAGACTGGCTACAAACAAATCAAAAGGTCAGAGATCACTGTTATTTAATAACTTCGTTGGTGATATTGGCATGGACATTAGAAACACAATAACGAAGTTTGCCAAAGACACTACGTTGGAAACATCATCAAGCAGTGCTTAGAAATAATACAGAAAGTACCCCATGACCTTGAGAATCACAGTAATAGAAAATGAATTAAATATGTGTAGTACAGATATAAAATCATATACTTTGTGATTAACACACAAAACGTTTTGTCAGTAGAATTGTCAACTGAAAGTTGGAGAGGACAAGAGTTTTAATACGGGATGTCTAGAGATGCCAGGATTTTAATATGGGATGTCTAGAGCTGTCAGCATTTTTTATCTGTGAAAGAGAAATCCAGGTGTAAGGTCCATCAGCTGATAAATTTTTCAGTGTAATTTAGGAAATATTACTTCTATCAAGTGTATTCATCAAGATACAGTCTTGGTAAACCAGGTTTGAGAGAAAAGTCAAAAGGAATGAAGCAGAGGAAAGAGATAATGTAATCATGAGGAGAACGTAAGTAGAAGATCAGAAATGCACAGGTTTTTACCAAATCTCTAAAATTAATTCCAGTCAAACCAGGTGTATTAAATAAGCTTCAATTGAAAGAGCTTTTTAGAATTCATTCTGTAAACACCTCCAAGTTTTCACTTAGGAAAGCACCTTTTTAATTTACTTCATTTTGCTTTATATTTACTATGAAAAGAAAGCTAGAGGGGTATGTCAATAAGATAGATAATGAGTTTATGAGCTTATGAGCAGAGCCATAAAGAAGATCTGTTGGGGAAAACTCATCTCAAGTAAGTTTATAGTTCTAAAATTATTCCTTTGCTAAAATTATTCAAAATGCTAAGCAATGCATTATTAACTGCATTCTACTGGGTGCTACGTAACAACATTCTTCTAGTAGAAATATTGTTACCTACAACACACAAACCTGTAAATTGCAGCCAGCTTTGTGAATGGTTATACGATTTGGGAAACATGAATTCATACTGCAATGAGTGAGTTATTATTTTCTTGTTCTGGGTTTGCTAAGAAACTACTGCATTAAAAATAAAGGCGGAAATAATTTGAGTTATGATAGCTTAATCTGATGGGATCATCAAGACATCAAAAAAAACAACAAAAAACCTTATGGGAGAAGAACTCAAAGACAGAATTAAGTATTTTGCTAAATCTTTCAAATGTTAGGAAAAAAGTCAGGTACTCTCAGTGTAGGTTTTATTGATTGAAGTGATAATTTCCTGATTGAAAGTATGGAGCGCATCCAGCTCGTTTAGGTGCTGTTTTGTCTCCTTGGATCCTTAAAACAAGGGAAAACTGTTGAGCGAATAAGATATTCCAGTGGGAAATTTATTTTCTATTTAGTTCCATTCTGTCAAACCAGCTCTATATCATCTTCCAGAATCAAGACCTTTGGTCTATCCTTCTGGTCTAAAGAGAAAGAGAGCATGGAACAAAGGATTCAAGCTGAAGCTGAATGTGTATTAAAGGAAATTGGCTGGAATTGGAAAAAAAAACAAAAAAAAAATGAATGATACACTTGTCTTGATGTCCCCAAACATATATATTACCAAGGAGATTAAAAAAAAAAAAAAAATAGGAAGAAGAACATGCACAGGATTCTATTGATTTGACCCTTTGTTTTATATCTTCTCTATCTTTTGAGTTAAATAATAGACATGTTTTGAAAATACCAACGCACATTTTTTAATGTATAATTTTAATGTATAAGGCAGAGGACAAGAACAGTACTTTGACTGAGATGGCCTGAGAGAGATCAGTATAAGTTACTGCCAGGGACTTCTAAGACTGAGCTTGAGCTGTTTGAGAAGTGGAAGAACAGGAGAGGAGGAACAAGCACATTAGATTATATTTTTTTTAGCAGTCTTACTGCCCAAGATGAAATCATATCCAGTAGATAAGATTCTGAGCTCACATATGTATTTAAAATATGTTCATCTGATTGAAAGTGCATGGTTCATCTCTGTAATAATCAGGATAGTCTCCTTTCTGTACATACAGTGATATTTCTACCTGAAAGCAGAGACTTAAATTGTATTACTTGAATCATAAAATAAGTTATTTTTTACTTGACTACACAAAGACTATAGGGTGCTGGAGTCCAATATATGTTATTTATATTTAGTCATATCAGTCCCACTGCTGTGGACCAGCGTGTTCAAATACTGAAAAGTTAAATTCAAACTGTTATTCAATCATATTTCTCACTTAATACTGTGAAGAGTTTTTCTCTTAAATCTAAGAATTACAGCTCTTTATAGAAAACAGTATAATTGACATTTTATTTAGCAATTCTGGTGTGGCAATTTAAAAAAATAACTAGTTATATTTTTAATGTGTGCCAATATTGGAATGGATTCAGCAATGCAATGGTTATAACCTTGGAATAAGCATATGCCTGTTGTTCCACTTAACATAGTTATTTATATGAATATAAATAGAAGCAGTAACAAAGCTTACACATTTTTAAAATATGATGATGGTTTATGTATTTAAAACAACACAGAAAGTTGAAAAATATTTCTATGCATTCTTCATTTTTTCCATTATTTCAATATGATACACACTGGCTTTTCTTGCAGTAGCACTTACTTGAAACAGCTCATGATACTGTTTTTTATCATTTTGCTTTTTCACCTGAAACACTGCTGGTGCCAGTATTGCTTCAAGCTCTTTAAAAGTGATGGTTAAGGGCCAGAAGTGCAAAGACAAGGACAAAACACCGTTGCTTCAGGGCTCTATTCAATTCTCTTTAATCAGGCAGAGTTGCCATTGAAATCAGTGACAGCTCTGCTTGAATAAGAAGGGCTGGATAGGGATTTCAGTACTAAGAGCGTGTAACTTAACAATCTGCCCTACATGGCAGGAAAGGACTAGCAAAGGTGGAACAAACAGCCTGAGTTAAAAAACACTCTATATTCCTCTTTCTGTGGAATTGAAATAAAGCTGTTAATTTTTTTGAGAAACACGCTCTTTTGTCTCTTACTCCTCCGTAAACATATAAATAACTCAGCAAAAATCCCTCATCCCTATCCCTATCCCTATCCCTATACATCTCTTCCAGTATCATGCCTACTTTTGTAAAAGTGAGCTTTCCCATCTAAGAATCTTTCTTATCACGGCCAAAAGGGAATAAGGAAGAACCTAAATGCACTAACAACATGACCTAATGTAACCTAAGTACTCTGATAAAGAACCCCATAGTTTGAAATCTTTAAGAATCCTTCTCCTTAGCAGAAAAGTCAAAAAAGTCTATAATATATTTTGAAATCAGAGGATATTCCCCAGCAGACTGCTTTGGGAGGTACTGTCATGACTTAAGTCACTTCTTTAGAACACTCCTGATTAGTAGTATGGAAATAAAAGGCCAATGATTTATTGTCAGAAAATGAAGATTAATGATAACTTGGTGCTCTCCTGACTTTAAAATATACATTTTTTATATCCTTTTTTTTTTTTCCAATATAGTAGGCTTTGGTAAAATATGGTAGCTATGAAACACTGAGAAACAGCCTCAAGTGTGAATTTCCATGCTGCTAAAT
>WBND01000864.1:34567-174802 GCA_013398595.1 Tychaedon coryphoeus | reverse complement strand
GAGTTCCAAAGTTTAAAGTAATGAGTAATACTTCTCAATTAAAATTGATGTTTTAGGTTTGACTCTGTATGGAATTGATCTCTCTCCATTGAAATCATATGAATTTCTCTGTTAACCCCAGTCTATATTGGATGTAGTCTCAAAAAAACCACAGAACCTTAATAGTTTGACCAAAAAGAAAACCCAACCCCCCCGACCCTGAACAATAGATGAGTAAATTTATGTAAATATTAATTATTTATATATCCCTAGATAAATTTTCCAAGGATGTCTCTGCCCTATTCACCTGCAGTTTCACAGGTGATATGCAGTTTTGTTAAACCAAAGTTTACTGGCAAAAAGTAACTTAACACTGCGCAAATAGATAGAACCTATTTTACCAAAGAACCTACATCCAACATGCTAGTATTTTGCTTGAAAGCACATCTACAGAACCAAAGTACATGATTATATCCATGAGTGCTGGTCATTAATTCAAGCTGACATTTGTTTGCCTAGTCAGGCTAAAAATATTAGTAAATATTAACAACTTATTTGGGATGAAACAAGGAGGAACTGGTGCCCCATGGAAGGTGGCAGCAGGGAGAGAAAGAGAGATTTATGTTTCAAAATTC
Source organism: Tychaedon coryphoeus (assembly GCA_013398595.1). Taxonomy (NCBI): domain Eukaryota; kingdom Metazoa; phylum Chordata; class Aves; order Passeriformes; family Muscicapidae; genus Tychaedon; species Tychaedon coryphoeus. The sequence goes on along the minus strand of WBND01000864.1, from coordinate 174,188 downwards.
AGCCTCTGAATTTAAAGCAAAACTCCTACATATCAAAGGTAGTGGATGAATTCATATTTAGTCTGGATTTAGTTTTTTACTAATTATTTAATAATAAGCTCTAGAAAAGATATCTTGCAAATCAATCTACTAGAATTATTTTTTAAAACAGGAAGTAGGTCAGATGAATGGTTTGTGGGACATTGGTTTTCCATGAGCAAGTTGTCCTGCCTCAAGGCTGGTATCTTAATTGCATCTGAGCATTATAGTAGTTTTCCAAGGTGGAAAGAATATGCAGCTCTTGAGATCTCCTCTGAAACACAAGAAACTAGAATAATGTTAATTAGCAAAGGTAAAATGGATCTAAAGAGAGAATGGAATTTTTAATTTGATGATGAAGATTTGTGTTAAACAGAAATAGGCAAAGATGGAATGATGGTAGCAAAATTGAAATCATCAGATCTAGTAATAGCTGTTTTAGAGGACAGGTGAAAAATCTGATGGATTCTCAGTTTCTGGGTCATTCTCATGTACAGGCTTGACTATATAAATAATAGCTTATTCAATACTCTTACTTTAGCACAAGGGCATTCAGAAGAAGCATGGTAAGGGTATAGAGAAAAATATCTAAGAAAAAAGCATTGAATTTTTAAGTAGGTTTACATTTGAAGTCAGAAATATGATGAGAGGGTTAGAGTTCAAGGAGGGAAATATATCAAAGATAAATTGGTGATGGTATAATTTCTGCTGATAAGACAAATATGACAAGATGAAGATTATTCCAATATTCCACACTTTGAAATGTACAGAATCCTAAGGATTCTACATGGTTTTCTTTTTCTCCCATTCTAAATAATTTGGACTTTTGGTTTGGATGAGAAGAGCAAAGCAGTTCTGTTACCAAGATACAATTTTTCTGTTTCAGAGTGTGAAAGTTCCTCTCTCAATTGACCTATATTCGAACTTTGTTTTGGACTTGGCACACACCTAGTCCTATCAATGGATTTTTAGAGGATGGTGGCTAGTTAATGAAAAGTGTTTATGTTCCACAGTCAAGTTTCATTATCCAAAGGGAAACTGTAACTAGAGCAGCCATCCTGTGTCAGAACAAAGACCCATCTTGACACTGTCTTTTGCACTGGCTGATACTAACTGTGACACTAGGAATGATCTCTCTAGTGCCACACTTTGGCTTTCCTATATTTGCCATCTCCAGTAGTACAACACTCAATCTCTTCCCCTTTTTTTAGTTACTGTCTCTTAAGATTATTTTGTTTCCCTCAACTTTATTTTTATGCTCTTCATTTGGGAACAGAAGATATTTAAGTATTTTTCAGACTGTCCAGGGTCTCTGCCTAATCCCCCATATATTACCTGCTTTTTGACAGAGGGATGACAGCTTATTTTTGTCATCCTGTACTCATTATTTGTTCAGCCCAAAGGGGAAAATCAACAGGAACAATGGTAGATAAAGCTGTCTAAGAGAATAAAACAGCTCTATAACAAAGAAGTCTGCTCTGGTCCTGTTCTCCCTCCTTAAGCTATTTGTGGCTTACCACCAAGATATCCACAATTAAGATTAATATCTTCATCAGACTTCTATCACCTTCCAAAAGTTTAGAGACTGTCTGCATCCAAAGTTTATGGAGGAAAACTTCTGAAAATCTACAGTAGCTTTTTCATTCAAGAACACTGAAGGCCAACATGCAAGCAAAACTGTAAAGTTACAATTCCCTAATCATCCAGCGGACTTGGAAATGTACAGCACCTCTTTGATGTTTGCAGACAATGTGCTAAACTAAAGAGAATGGACTGAGGTACCCAAAGGAATTCAGTGTATTTACAGAGTGTTTTCTTTGCTCTCCTATTTGTAATTCATCCTGCTTCATCTAGGGAATCAGTAAACAGATTTGCTTCAATGGCCTAAAGAGAATAGAAGCTTCCCAAAGACGAGATCTTTTATTTAGAAAAAGTGCAATTTTAAGATCTGTGTACTGTCACATCTCACAGAATCACCATAATAGCATTTTAATTGAAATAGGGAAAAAAACCAACTAATTACAATGTGGAAAATATTATACCCAAACTTTGATAAGTAGCAGTGTTTAATGCAAGGGGATTCTCAGGTAATGCTATTTCTCAATACAACTATTTCAAGTTGAGTTTTTCTTGAACAAGAATTTTTATTGACAATTAGGTATTAGCAACACATATATACAGAAAAATTTATCCATAGAACGATGCAGCAGTACCTTGTGCAACTAGAAGACTCCACTAAAGTCTATGTATTTCAAATTTGCCTCATAAAAGAGCAATTAACATTTACTGCAGCCAAATTTATTGTTTCACAAAATGGCCTGATGTTTGCTTACTAGCAATCACATCAATAGCAGGAGTTTATCAGGTGAAGTTATGAAGTCTTCACCAGCTGTGGGTGGTGACATACAGAGAAATTTGGAATGAAAGGAATTCATTTGGATTCTAAAGAACAATAAGCTTACACTATTCATGAGGTAAAAATATTTAGCTTGATGTCATGGTTTAATCAACTTGGCACCTAGACACCACCCAGCTGCCTTTTCACTCTCCCACGGGATGGTGGGAAAAAGAATTAGAAGGGTAAAATGAGGAAATTCATGGGTTGAGATAAAGGCACTGTAACAGGGAAAGTAGAAGCTGTATGCCCAAGCAAAGCAAATCCAGGAATTCATTCACCACATCTATGGACAGGCAGATTGGTGTTCAGCCATCTCCAGGGAAGCTCCATCACACACAACCATGAATTTGGCAGACAAATGACATTGCTGCAAGGGTTCCTCACTCTTTGAGCATGACCCCATATGGTGTGGAATACCCCTTTGGTCAGGTGGGTTCAGCTGTCCCTGCTGTGCCCCCCTTTTGGGGACTCTAAGGGCTGGCACCCTACTCAACACATGATTAAGGCAACCTGGCACAAGACAGGGTTCTGACTGTAAGCCATACAAATCTCTCTGATGATATTCAAGAGTATAAAAAGCAAAAAGCAACCAGCAAGCCAAGAGAAGCAGTCATGACTGCAGTACAGACAAAAATGGCATTGATTCAATGGCCACAAGGAATAATTGGTTTGTTTTGTTTAATTACTCAAAAATATTTGAACTTAAACTTTCTAAAGTTTAAAGCACAGCTTTATATATGCAATATAGAATGATAAAACTTGCTGACAGTTGGATGTGCTCGTTAGGAATCATAAGTCAGCAGCACTACTTACAAAAACAGAAAAATGTTAATATGCAGACTTCAGCTGAAGGAATAAACCAAATAAATCAAATATTTAGCTTGATACATGTAGTCATTTTTCTATCTATGCAGTATATTTTCAGATCACAGCTCTTTGGATTTATTAATTATTCCAATATATTCCCCAAATGCCTTATGAAATTGTATATTATATGAAATACAAATAAAAAAATCAGAAGCCAGGCATATCTGGTTCATAGCTACTCTATGAGTCTGAAATCTTTTGTCAAGAGAGCTGTCTCAGCTCATTAATTCAAAAAGAGGTTAATAGGGAAACCAGCATCAATAATCCAACAAAATCCTTTTTACACTTTTTTAGAAATGATCAACACCTCTGAACAATGCAATTCATTGTGGACAAAGATTGTCAGCCTACTGATATCATAGGCTAGACTAAGAGAGGAAAATATCCACAAAACAACCAATGGATTAGAAACATTATATTAATATCTGGGCACATGGAAATAATCCAGTGAAACATATTTAATGCTTTGTATTTAAATTATCCTATTGAAAATAATATAATTTAGAATAATATTAGAGACATGGCAGCTGGGAAGGTAACAAAGTTAAAACTCCTATCTGTGTAATTTGCTTGCATTTACAAAGCCCTCAGTCTGCACTTTACTTATAATTGGTCACTCACATTTGCTATCTAGGACACTTTCCCTGTGCCTTCTGTAAAATTATCTACTGATAAGTCAAGCATTCAGAAGCTTAATGCTGTTGACAGCCAGGCTTGTATTTTCAGTTTTGCACAAGGCATTGTGGACTCCTGTGTTCAGAGATTTCTTACCTTTGAGGAAACCACAATTCAAAGTGAAGTAATTTGAAATTGTATATAAATTCACCTTTAATCCATGGGTAAAGTTAACCTGGTAACTACTCTGAAGTATCAAGCAATAGCAGCTTGTCCCATCGTGATACATAGTTTGAAGCAGGATTGTCTGTCAAGTTATTTCATTGGGATGTTCTGTGAAAACAAACAAACAAACAAACAAACAAAAAAACAACAACAAAACAAAACAAAAAAGCAGTGCCAAACATTTCAAGGTGGTCTCAGCAGGGAAGTTTGAGATTGTTGCATTAAGTGTTTGCAATGTAATTGCATTATTTCCTTGCAAAATGACTAATGTTAATTTATTAAGGAATGTGTTGCAGCCTCCTTTCTGCACCTTGCTTCTCCCCATGTAACTACAGTATGGTGAATAAAACTGCTGTGGCAAGGTTAGGTTTCAAGATGTATCAAGATTTTTCACAGAAATCAGATTCTTCAACTGTAAAGATTCTGTTTTTCAATCACTGTGCCTGAAGAAAATTATTTCCTGCATAACACCCCCTACGCAAGCTGATTTATTGTGACTGCCTTTTCTTATTAGTAATCTAAATTTAAGTAGTATGTTCTCTCAACACTTGGAAAATGTAAATTACACTATTAAGAAAGGGAGAGCAGAGACCAAACCTGGTCTAGATTAGAAACAAAAGACCTCTCCTACTTACAATGCTTTGATAAATGTTTGTACTTAAAGGCATTAGTTTAATCTTTAATAATCTCCTGTTTTCCATTACTAAAGAAAAGTTTAATTACTGTGTCCTGCCTACTTGTCAAATACAGATTTAATGTTCTAAAAGTTAACAGGAAATAAGAGAATGTTGAACAATTGCATATAATTTTTAATTTCATAATGTTAATTTCATACAAGAACATTATCCTTACCAGACATTAGTACAAATATAAAGATGCTTTTAGGGTACATTAAAATTTTAAGTGTTTATCTATTTCATTGGTAAGCGAGAAAGCTGTTTATGAACAGACTGCATTGCACTAATTAAGGCACTTATAGATAATACAGAAAACACTTCCTCTTTGGAAAAAGAAATTGTCTACTTAAAAGATTGGCTCTACTTACTGAAAAAAAAAAAAGTTATTTAAAAGGAACAAAAACAGCATTTCTCTTTACAGACATTGTAGGGCAGTAAGCATGAACCATAACAAAAGCATATTTTGTACAGATGTTCTTGTTGGTGCACTGAAACAAATCAAAAGGAGCCTAAAAAGTACTTACTAAATGGATAGTTTTTATGTAAAGAAATGCTGACAATTAGAATACAGATTAAGCAAAAGAAATTAGCTGTAACACCTGCAAAATGCTCCGCAGGTTAATATTCTTCAGGACAAACCTTGTAGCCATCCTATGATCTGGGAAGGACCCTTGACTCAGAGAAACTACTTTGAAAATGGAGAATGTTGGGGGTGAGACATTTAATGAGGCTGCAAGGTCTAAATTTTAAATAACTTTCAAGTTTCATTTAATTACAGTTGTGACAGGCTGTCCTGGGGTAAAAAATACAGGTCTGGAAACAAAGACCCCCCTTTCCAGCACTAAGACAGACAGAAATTGAAAAGAAACTACAGACTGTACAGCAAATCTGTTACTTGGAAGCACTTTGAGAACATCCTGTGCCAAGCACTCCTAGAATTATTTCAGAGGGAAATAGTAACCCCTTCTCTGCCCATGGACATGTTTGAGTCATCCCAAATATATTTTGTGATACATCATGACCAATATTTTGTCAGAAGTGTAAGTTTAAAAACACTTGTGAAAGAGAAACCTCCTTCACAGACTATAACAGACCATAACCATCTTGGATTGCTCTCTGACTGCATGACTCTGAACCTGTAAGAGCATTTCTGTTACACTCTACAGAAGCTCCACCAGTAGAGTTGAAGACAGTAGATCCATGACTGGACTGCTGCCTTGAAATCAGGTATCTGTACATGGTTGCTATGTTGTCAGAACTGTTCTGTGGGTAAACAAACACACGCCAAAATAATGAATTCTATTTGATTATGCGAATAATTGTGCCTGACTTCTACTCTGCTGTTTCATCTAAATGAGATCCTCCTGGGTTTTTGATCATTACATTTTCAAACTGAAATGTATATCTGTGTTTAAATGACAAAGTTAGCATTTGGAAAGATTTACCAAAATTAAATTACAAATGTGCACAACACTGCAATGCAGCAAGGTTGAGCAAGTAAAAAAAGATAATGGTTCTGAATCAAAATATATTTATGTAATGAATTTGTAACTGTGACATTCTTTAAGAAGAAATACTGCTTCATGGTGCCTCAGCTTTACTAAAAAGAAAAAAAAAAAGTTTGTTATTAGTCTCAAATTTCAGACTTCTAAAATAATTTTTCATTTCATTCTTTTTTTTTTATTTTTAAAACCCCCACAGTACAGTTATAGTAAGAGAGCTTTGCAAGCAGTTCTTCTTCAGTCCCTATTAAAAATATATGTGAGATCAGAAACCTTCAGATACTATCAGCTTTATACCCTGGAATCAAATGAGCCTCCACTAATTTTTTATGAAGGATCCTCTTCTGTGATGCCAAGTCCCTCATGATTTCAGGAGCTTCTGAAACACATGGTACTAGTCCAAAAGGCATCACAGGCACAAAGCTAAAAACAAGGACCTTAAGAACCCCCTTGGGAGTCTCAGCCTTACAGACTGTATTATGTGGATCAAGAGGCTTCTGTAGTACCCATGAATTTCCCTGGTGGTTTTGTGATGGCTTAGGCCAAAGCCTTTAAACTGATTCTTTTGCACTTAACAATTACAAAAAGTTTGACAAAAAGAGAAACCCCATAATGTTTGGAAAGTTGGTAAGAAAAACACCTCTGTCTTCTGTTCCCTATGCGTTGGACTAGACACAAACTAAGTCAAGTTGTATAGACAAATTGGTTTCTGTTAAAAGCATCAACATAGCACCTAAAAGCCTCCAAAACTGTACTCATTACATTCTTGTGTATAAGCCTCAGCCTTATTTTCAAGATTATTAAAAGTCTGTTAATACCAAATATGCACGTTTAAGAAACAATCCAGTACTGTACATTTGGAATCAATGCATAATTTATTTTATTAGTTTATTCCACGGAAGATTTTTTTTTTAAGAATTATAATGGGTCTTCTCACTTTAGAAATACTTGCAAATAAGTTGCCAACATGCAATTCAATAGCCACTCATTATTTGGTGAAATGTAATTGACTGGAGTAATGAAGAACCAGTAGTCCAACAATATTTTTATCCGTATGATTCTATTCTTCCATTTCTTGCCTTTTTTATTGTGTATTTGTTTCCTGTGACTTGTGAAAATCAGACTAATCCTTTCAAGATGCAAACTAATAGTTGGGCAACAAACAACTTCTTTATTTTACCTTCTAAATTGAGATGATACCATTATTGCAGGTTATTTTCTGTGTTAGAGGTATCAAATACATCATTAAGGCCTTCAGCATGCTGTTAATCTGTGAAAGAATCTGGGAATTAATTTTTATTTAATGACTTGATCCCTCGATCACAGCAGTATATTACACATATATTTGGTTCACACATGAGACGGGACAAAGGACAGAGGTCTGTGCAGCTGGCAGCTAAATGAAACCTTTGCATAGAAATGGAGTAACAACACCCAAGGTCTTGTTGCAAACTGAGCAACCTGAAAAAGGCTGAAGAAAGGAACCTTCTGGTTGTAAGTTTATCAAACTAATGGCTTGGCTCTCTCACCAAGCCTTATCATCTCATATTCTTTCCTTCTGTGCACTTACAAAACAATCTCTTGTATTCATAGGACTCACGATGGACCCCAGTCCTTTGGCACTGATAATTACATCTGAAGACTAAAAACAGATGAATTGCATTCCTCTTTTGAGGAAAAAAATCACAACTGAGACAACAAGAAGAAAAAGCAACAACAAAACCCCCCAAACCAAAACCTTTGCAAATTTAGTGCTCCCTAGAGCAATAATTGCAATTAAACACATACACTGAAAGAGCAACACAACTTTGGGAATAAAGGCTTCCATTTCCTTATTATTTTTTACTTATGTTAGCAGAAAGCTACGTAAGGCCTTAGAATGGAAAATGCATTGTACAAAATTGAAAGTATAGTTATAATGAACTGCAATAATTGAAAAATTCTTGCCACCATGTGAATTTGTTCCCTAACACACTCGGCAAGCAAGAACTGCTTGATTAAAGGAAATACAAAAGTTTCAAACAAGCACAAAAGGGTCAGATTAGCAAAATGTGGTGTTAAGTGCTTAAACAATTGTGTGGATCTCAGTCTTAATTTTACATTACACTCTACATATTCAAAAAGTATACCTCAGAATTTTCACATCATTAATCTACAAAACACATGTATTTTTCCCACTTGATATAGAGCACAAAAAAAATAACAGGTAGAGAATTAGTACTCAAGAATTATTTATGCTTCACCAGGCATATATTGTCCCATGTTACCCAAATTTCTTGCAATTGAAAGATAAAATTATAAAAAGTTACAATCAAAATGAAAATAACACTGCTTCAACCAATATTTAAGCACAACAGACTTCCACATTAACACATTTCATAATGTGTCTAATGAAACTTATGAGCTAGAAGACATATGGAATGTTTTATTTCCAAGTGGATTACCTTTGGTTTGGCTTTTATTTTATTTTGCTTGTCCGGTACTCAGCATTAAAAGTCTTCCTCTGTAGGTTTTTGGTTTTTTTTTCTTGTGTAAGTGTGATTATACTTACTGCCAGGTTTTTTTATCTGAGGCTTTATATTTCATATTCCGTATTCCAATTCAATTAAGAGTTCCTAACAGCAAGGGATGAGTTTTCTCAGTGACTAAGTAAAGAGGTAGATAGATATGATTACTTCTGAAGAGAAGGAGAAAAGTGATTCTGGGTGTATAGCTCTGTTTGTTTCTGAACAAGAGGAGTTATGACAAATAAAGCTCAGCAGATGAACTATAATTGTGAATAAAATAGTTTTGATCATGTTTATGAGTTTTCTCTAAGACTTAGAGCACCAACAGAGAGAAACTCATAAAGCAGGAAACCAAGTTAATTGCAACAAAGAGAATAAAAGTCTTCCTTGAACAACAAACAGTAGGAACTGAAAATGGCATTTGCAGAGACCAAGAGATTTGCCTGACCTACAGTTCAGAGCAGAAAGGCAGTAGACTACCCAGCATAGATATCAGGATAACTACAGTTGTAGCTAAACTGAGGTCAGTAAAGGTTGCAAAACCTGACTGAATAGTGAGTAAATCATGCCCAGTCCCCTAATGCTGTATGCATATTTTTAGAGGTCACCAAGATATGTGGCTTCAGTTCAGCACTGTTAAGTTGGTGTTACACTGATTTTATTACCCTCACTGCAGTAAGGGTATGCATGACCATTTTTGTCATATGAACATCTTTTTTTTTCTGATAGTTGTGTTACAGAGTTCAAACTGTGCAGCATATACATCATATGCACAGCATATAGCATCATTAAATGACTGAGCAAAAACTTACTGAGAAAATATCAGCCAATCATCCACATTTTTAGATCTTTCTGAATATTGCATCAGCTAGGCTGAAAACTCAGAATTGCAGTGTTTTGTTTTATTTTTCACGACTGTGACAACAATGCTGGTCTAAAGAAGCGTAAAGGGTGATCTATGCATGATGGAAACTTATTGCCAAATTGCACTTCATAAAGAGAGCTTGTTTTTCTTTGAGGTGGTATAATTAACAATTATAAGGAAAATTGAAGATTTCCTGATAGAGTTTTGTCTATAATAAGAGACTACTTGTATCTTGGATCACACACTAGTGTCTTATACTGTACTTCTAGTGAAGGGCAGTCCAACAACAGCAGAGTTTCTGTAGAATGATGTGACTACAAGGGAAAGGTGTCAGAACAGGAGAAAAAATGTTTTCAGCAATGCAGTCTACTATTTCACTGTTTAGACAAACTGTGTAATCTTTCAACAGTAATAATCAGCATATTTAGAATGTTACAGAAGTAATCCAATAGTTTCCTTAAGTGGATTAAAGGTAATTTAAATACTTCCTCAATACCAAATAGTATGTTTACCCAAAGTCTTCTTTCTGAAAGTGACCAGTAACAGATGCCATGGGGAAAAAAACGATGGAGCAAGAGTATAAAAATTTCCTCATTTTTCAAGTGTCAATCATAACTAAATTGTGAAAATCATGACATCCTGAGGTTAGAAATGTCATTAAATAATTAAATTTTGTACTGCAAAACTCTGAGCTCCTAGTCTATGTATGTAGTAACCTTACTTGATCACACTGGTCATGTAGTCATCTAGTGCTTGCCTAACTTCTCTTATAGTTTAGATATAACACTGTGAAACATACAAGGTGTCCCAATCCCAAGGGCCAACAATTTGTAACATAGTCTTGGTTTATATCAAACCCACTCCAATCAGGCAGAAGCAACTCACAGAGGAACTGTTTCTAGGCATGGTTTTTGAAAGCACATTGCCTGTGAAGTCACCAAGACTTTTGCACACAACATAGGCCAAACTTTGCAATAATTGTGTAGTGTATTTTGAAGTTGTAAGAGATTGACGAGCTGCAGTATTTTTCCTCATCACAAATATGCATACACAGGTTTTTAACTTGGCAACCAAGTCAAATAACAGATTTATTGCATGACAATAATGGGAATCATGTTTCTATGTTAATTATATTTAAATATATATAAATTATATAAATATATAAATTATATATAAATACATAATATATACTTACATTGATGCTAGAGTACATTAAGTTAATCCTTTATAATTTTACCAAGTTTTGTTCCAATTGGAAATTTATAATGCCGAAAGTCCAAGATGCTGAATAACTATGTAAAGTAATGGGTATGTCTACCCATCTGCAATCTACCAGTGAAGAGAAATCTCGTATTTCATAATCTTCTGCAAAATATTTACTACATTAGGGACCATGTCTTTTTGTCACTGGCTAAGATTCTTTACTTTAAAATAATAAAATCTTTAGTGCTACTTTTTCATATTTTATTCAGAAAATAAAATAAAACATATCTCAGTACAAGCTGCAATTGTAAATCAACACCTATTATACAGTATAATCATACAGGAATTATTACATCAAAGAAGCAAAAATGGTTCAATAGGGCAACCTTTCAGTCATTTCAATTACCATCCATCTACCACAAAAGATAGCATTTCTTGCATTGGAAATTAGTGGAGGGAGCAGATGATCAACCCACCTCTATTCATGAGTACTGCAGTTTAGATAGAACTCAGTGTTCCCTGGGGCAAATTAGTTGTTGTTGTTGGCAGAATGTGTTGCTGCTGTTGGTTCAAAGGGCAGGGTAATATAGTAATATTTTACTAGTGTCAAATGGTGCTGTGCAGTAAGAGGCTGGGGCAATTTAATGCAATGTCATTTATTTATAATGGAGGGCTGAATCTCCATCCACTGAGCTATAAACTTGCATTTTGGTGGATATAGTCTATTTCCCTAGATCACTGAAGCTATTAAAATCTGAAGACTAAGTTATTGATATGGAAACCTGTTGCTGAACTATTTGGATCTATCTCATTTTCTGGCACACATATTTTGGAGGTACTAGATATTTGTTTCTTTTTCAGGCTTTATGGTATGCTTAAGATTGTCACATAGACACTGTTTGTCTTATAGATGATGTAATACAAAATATAGCTTTAATAGCCAAATGGAACAGAAGTTCTTACATAGTATAAGCTGACTTATCTTCAAAATCAGCATATTGTCACCTACCCTTAATATTTTGAGAAAATGGACAGATATAATTTTACAAGAAAAATCTTCACTGTCAAACTCATACTTGTATTCTTGTCTTGGACATTGACATATAATTGTCATCACTGAGTTGAACATTTCATATAAAGTAATATCTAGAAACAATGAAAAAAGACAGTCAAAATTTGTTCTTGCACTTTGTAATAATTTAAGCTGTGCAACACGCGTATTGTAGTGTTATCTCCCTCTTCAATACACATTGTTATAGAGCATTATCCAAGCACCACAGAGGAAAGAAGATGAATTCAGATTTCTGGTTTTGATAGGTCTAATATACTCATGGCCACCGGATGATAAACTATGATTACAATAAATTATATCCTGATATGGCTGGCTATGTCTCACCAGAACCTTATCAATAACTATTACTTTTCTAATTTTCTTTCTCACTGCCAAGGATACTCCTCTATCAGGTCAGGTCAATTTTTTGGCATTTTTTTTAAATTCAGGGCAGGGTACACTTATTTAAAACTGCCTATATGAAACAGAGTCTACATCACAATATCTAACAGGTAATACTTTTTTACTGAAGTGGATTTAATTCACAAAGATATTAAATGTACCAAGGACCCCACTTTCAAAGAATGGAAGTAATAACGTATGAATATATGATAGGAGAACAAAAGAGTCCAAGATGTTTTCCTTAAGTGTAGTACAAAGGTTACTCCCTGAGTCCCAGGCATGTGACAGACAATGTTTTGATTGCTCTCTCACTAGTTCTGCTAACAGCTAGATATAATTCATTCAAAATCTACCCACAATCTTAAATTTAAAAAATGTGGTTAAAATTCTATCTTGGAAAAATCAGGTACTGAAAACTGAGTAAAACTATCATCGTGACTGCTACAGATGATTCACACGGTAGATAGTCCTCAGATCCTATCGGAGTATACATTAGTTTTCTGGGCAAGTATAGATAAGAAGAATAAAGAAATGTATACTATGAAAGTTCATGCTCTTTTCTTTCCATCTACAAACTTTCTTATTGAAGACATTAAACTTTTTTGGGTCAGTTGGGTGAAAACAATTTTTGGCCTAAGACCACTAAAACCAGTATAACAAAACGAAACAAAACAAAAAAAACCTGATGCAAATTTGAAGGCCCTTAGTGTTGTGCCTAAGGCTGAATAACAGTCACTTATTGCAGCAGAAAACAGACTCCTGCATTTATCATCAGGAGTCCTAAGTTTTCTGCCAACATTAAACAGAACTGTCTCTTCTCCCAAATATTGGTTAATGGGCATTAGTTTTCACCAGGTCTTTTACATCTGCATATCACATGTTTATAATTACAGCTTAGACACTTTATCTAGATGAAGAAAACATATATTTCTGAGTAACATGAACCTATGGAAATTATGGACAAGAGCGTTATGAAATATAAAATATACCTGTGGAGCTACATCTGTTTATATCAGATAAGACCTAGTATAATGTGCAGTGATGTTTCCAAGGACGATTACCGACTGGAAATTAAGCTTGTATCTTCCCTTTATATAGCACTGTGTTCCTGCAAGAAGAATTTGGGGTAACTATGCTTTAAATACCCTTTTAATTATTCACAACAATTACAGTAATAATGGTATTGACAAAGAGAAAATGAAATGGAAATCCAACAGGGAAGTAAAAGGACTGGAGATTTTTCCTCTACTAGTTAATACCTATAAATTCAGTATTAATGGTCTCTGAAAAGCATTGTGTCTGTACTAACCAAGTTTTTCAGCTTTCCACTTATTTTCTCATATATATTTTAACTCCATGTTCTGTATTATAAATAATAAAAATCAAAAGCCACAGCAATGCCACCTAATGAGTGCACAGACTTCAATAACACAAAGTCAGCCTTTCCAAGCTGTGAACTGGACCACATGATCATCATGCCCTGCACCTTTCCAATACTAACAAAGCCTAAAGACTTTCTGGTTTTAGGCCAACAGTTTCCTTGGCTTAATTTCTGAATTTAAACTCAGCTCTTCAAAAGGGATAGTGGTGAAACTTCTAGGTTTTGTACTTGATTAGCTGAAGAAAAAAAGATAAGACATCTCCCTATCAATAGAATTGAGATGAGAGATCCCATACCTTTGACAGAAGAAGGACAAGGCCAGCATCACCATGGGTTTGTTAAAATGAAGTTGTTATAACTATGATTAATTTAGGCCCCAGGTGATCATATATACTGAGAACATAGAGCAAGATGGAGAAAAACCAAAGGAGCAGGGCTCATCCCTGTGAGTTAATTCCTTCAGCTGAATGATGAATGCTCAAGTATTTTCTACCATTATGAAAAGGATGTCTCAGTGGTCACAGCCAGAAGTCCAGGATTCTTAAGTCTCTAGACACAGTGCAAGATAAGTTATACTTAAGTTATACTAAGTTATACTAAGATATAACTTAGTATGAAATTATATCATCAGGACAGACCTACTCTGTATACAGACCTCTGGAAATTGAAGGAGCTTTATTTCTGCAATGAAGACTATAGGATAAGACAAATTATGCAAGTAAGAATTATTCAGCATTGCACATTCATTCAGAAAAATAAAAATCCCAGACACGTTCACACATGTTTATTTGAGACATTTCTACAGATTAAGGCCTTTAGGTAGCACAGTCTCACAGGATCAAGAAGTTAAAACCATTTCTGTTCATGCTGAACCGAAAATAAATCAGTACATGCATTCTTAATTTTATTGGCAGAAGTAATAACTCGGTAATCTTAAAATTTATAACATGTAATAATGCCAACTATTTAATAACAAACATGTCAATTGGCATTATAATTTTAAAGACCAGAGACAGATGTATTCCATCAAATTTCCTTTAGTGTACAATGAAAGATGTTAATAAAGAAGAAAAAAAGTCTCCCAGTTTAAAATCAATGCCTGTCTAATTTTGTGAAACTATTGGGATCTCTGAGTACTTTGTTACCTTATGCATTAAGTCACTCTAAAAGATTACAGTGCTTTTTTGAAAAGTTTCAAGGACACAGTGAAGAATTAAATTATCAAGTAATGTTTCTGCTTGCTCTTGTATTTACATTTATCCTGGATGAAGTTAATTTATTGTGGGGGAGGGGGCAAAGAGAACCATACATCACACTAATGCAAAGTCCATGAAAAATTTGTCCTTCATGCTGTGAGTGGACATTGTCAAGCAAGGTTTACAACCTTTTTATCTGTAGCTAAGAAAAGCCACAGTATTTAGCTACCTCAGTTGCCACTAGATATTTTCCCCTGATTATATTTATGAGGAAAATGTGGAAAACAATTCATCTGTTAAAAATAAATAACCTCTAAAGCATAACCTCCAGAATCTGTGTATTGATTCTCTCACATTTCCCCAGGTGGCAAAGTGGTGAAACAGAATCAAGAACACAGAGGCAGTTGCTGCAGCTTCTGTGTATAGGACTTGAGGAAAATTTAAGATTATGCTTTCATTATCCATGATATTGCTTTGGTTCCTTTTACATTATGTGCATACAAATTCCCATGTGAAATCTGTGAAAAATGAGATTTAAAATAGACTGCAGTCATGACTAAAGAGCTGTCAGTGAAATCCTCTAGAATAGGTACACACACTGAGATTGAAGTCTCACCCATATAAAACAGAACAACACTGTCAAACAGACCCTTCATTGTACCAAGATCATGACAAATCCATGATGCTTTGTTTGTGCAAAAAGGAGTTAATTTAAATTCAGTTCCAAGTAAACTTCCTGTGTGAAAACTTAATCTTATTTTCCCTCATATTCTAAGCATTGTTAAAAAATGCCTAGCACAGAATATTTGTTCAGGAGAATTTATATTGTATTCTAAAACACATGAAAAATCATCATTATTTATCTTTTTGAAATTAAAGAAGTATTTTAAAGATAATGTGTACACACTCTAGTATTCTGAAAATGACCAAACAAAAAATGAAACCAGAGGTGAAAAAAATAACAAAAATCAACCCTTTGCATGAAGAGCAAAGTGTACAGTAACAGTTTACTCTTCCTCTAGCCAGAGTATTTCCCACTGTTGTTTTTTTTTTTTTTTTTTTAGCAGTATTTCCATCTCTGTCATTTCATTTCAATTGCTCTGTCTGTTTCAAAGGCAGGGATGCTGTTTTATGCCTGCTGCTACACAGATGCCACAGCCACATGGATTGTCCCACAGAGACCCCTATGGGCTCTGAGAAAGGCTTTGCAACCCACATACAGTCCTTTTAAAAGTATTTTTCCCCTTTTTAGATTCATAAACCTTATAGATAATATAGTAAGACTAAAAAAATCCTCATGTTGCCACAGATCATAAATTAATATAAACAGAGCAGCTTCAAGAACAACCTTTTTATTAAGAATACATAATCATTATTATCAGTGCATCTGATAATGAATCTGGAAGCTCTTTTTTTTCCCCTCTAATAGGGCAAAGAGGATAGTAGCAGTAGTGAAAACATTTCGACATGATGCACTGGATAATTTTTTCTGGCCAGAATTATGACATGGCTCTAAGCAAAACCTATTAAAATGTGGGAAAAGACCCAAAACTATTCAATATATCTTGAGAAAACACTCTGTGGAACGCATGGTTTTAAAAGGTTTTTCCATTAAGATGGGATCAACTTTTATTCAATTATCAATGTTTCATACATTTTTATATCTAAATTTTATTGTTAACATCACCTTTGAAAATGCAGCATATGAATGCAGGCAAATATTGAAATGGGCAGTACAGGGAACTACTTGGTAATTAGTGTTAGAACTTGACAGAACCTGGGATATCTAAAGTTTAGTTGGTCCTCTTTTACCTCTACTTGCCTTACCAGTGAGAGATGATTCCTATCATCTTTTCAGGAATTGCATGCTTCTCTTGCTAATTCCTTTCAGATTGCTTCTCAAGTCAGTGTTTGGGTTCCTACTCTGAGATATATGCCATAACTTTTATCCCTGTTTAGTAAGCTTTGTTAACAGACTGTAGTTATTCTGTGTGTAATTATGCTTTTCTAAATCAAATCCTGTTGCAGCAGACCTCTCATTATGGGAAGAAATGAGCCAAGACACAGACTCTCATTCAGCAACATGAAAAGGGCCCCAGCTTATTCTTCTTTACGACTTTGCCATCCTGACTGACTACAGCAAGCTCCCACTGTAGGGCCCAACTGCAGACTCTGACTGTGGCTGTTTCCTGCTGGGCTGTGACTGCAGTGCTGGTTTGCAGACTCTGAACACAGCTTTCACCCAGCTCAGCTGTGACTGCAGGCTCTGACTCCATTAAACCCAGACTGACTCCACAGCAGATCTTTAACTGCAGCAACTCTCTCCTTGTTTTGTTGTTCTTTGTATCTCTCTGGATCATTCCTTCTTCCCCAAGGCTCCTCTATCACCTCCAAGTCATCCTCCTCCAAGATCCTCACAGACTACCCAACCCACCCCCTTTATCACACTTACCTTTATTAGTCACAACTGGAACCCATTAAGGGCAAGGTTCTTCCTCTTCTTTGGTAATTAGTACAACTGTGACTTATCAGGTCACCTGTAATCTCTTCTACGCATACAAAACCCAATCAAAATTGGACCATTATATTTCATGCTGCAAAGGTTTCCATGATTATTTCAGTAAACTGTACAAAATAATATTATACTGGTCTTTTATCAGTTTAAATAATAATTATCTACCTGTAGATTACCAGTAACCTAGTTATGAATGTCAAAGTAACAATTTTATTATCCCAAACTGATATGTAAGAGTCTTGTTTAAGAGATGCTGGAGCAGTTCTGTGGGAAGGAATGATAATCATGCATTGTCCCTCTGAACAGACACAGCATACACATGCAAATGTACATCACAGTTATGGTCTTTGTCATCCTGCAGTAAAACCATAGTTATGTTAGATGAGTGTAGACTTCTTGAAGAACAGCCACTTTCCTCCTTGACCAATTTTCTTGCTCTAAGTGTAAGCAACCACATCAAGAAATTCTGTTGCTGCAAGAGCAAATTCACTATACCTTGAAATCTTTTTATGGATTTAGATCTACTATAAATTCGGAACATTAAGTCCAGGTTCTTCATTTACTTTAAATGTAACACTACCAATGAAATTTTAGGTTGATATTTTTGCTGTCAAACTCCTTACAAAGAAGTCCTGATTTTCCCTATAGCACTTTAGGCACAGCACTGTTCTTTTATGGGCTATGTGCAGAATTATTTAATGGACAGCACTCACTGCTGTCAAGAGAATGTCTCCTTACAGAAGCGAATGATTAGAGAGTCTTGTCATCAAAATACTGAATAGATGGTGAAACAGTGTATTGTAATACTGCAAATACTACATATTATGCAGGCAGTGTTTCTCATACTTATCTGTCATAAAATTTGCATGTTTACATGTAATTTCCTGTTGATTTCCTGTTGGATTTTAAACTTATGCTTTTCTGTGGGCTTCTTCAGATATGTTGAGAGGGGAATAACTAAGCAGATCTTATTATTCCACACCAGAAAAGAGTTCTAAACCTAAACCAAGGCAGTCCCATTCTGTAACACCACCTTATCCCCATGTCTGTAATTTGAGACCTTAAATTGCAAGCAGCCTATGCATTAATTTATTAGCTGAAAAATTGCCCCTGAATTTCACTTTGTGGCTTGAAGCCATTTCTAATTACCCTTCAGAAAGGCGTATGTTCAGATTAAATTTCAATTTTTTTAACAGATTGTTTTGGTCTGTTAATAATGCAAGAATGGTCTCTGAGAAGAAGATATAAATGATAATTTCATTGCAATATCATTGAAAAAAACTTGTAAATATACTACATTGTTTCCGAAGTATGTCAAGGAGATCATATAGGGATACAACATAAGATTTCAGACACTGTATCAGCAAGTAAAACAAAAATAGGTACTTATTTTTCTCATAAACATATGGTGGAATCCCATCTGGTGTATCAAACCAATCTGAGAATTATAACATGTCTTGTTTTTCAGATTTGTTAAATCTTTACTAGCAGCATTGGTAAAATTTTTATATTTGCAATGCAGTAGATAAGTCTGAATTTATGTGTGAATCATGCGAAGAGTCATGTGAAGTGATTTTTACACAGATATGTAGGTAACAATTTCAAAATATAATTTATATTTCTCTGTAAAAAAAAAGAGAGATGCTTGATTACAAAAATCCATATGTGATTATAAAAATCCATATATGACTATATATGGGGACGGTGTGGCTGGACAGTGCCCAGGCAGAAAGGGACCTGGGGGCACTGGTACAGCCGACTGAACATAAGCCAGCAGTGTGCCCTGGTGGCCAAGAAGGCCAATGGCCCCTGGCTTGGATCAGGAATAGTGTGGCCAGCAGGAGCAGGGAGTCATTCTTCCCCTGTACTCAGCACTGGTGAGGTCACACCTTGAGTGCTGTGTCCAGTTCTGGGCCCTCAGTTTGGGAAGGATGTTGAGATGCTTGAGCACATCCAGAGGAGGCAAAGAGGCTGGTGAGGGGCTTGGAACACAAACCCTGTGAGGAATGAGGGAGCTGGAGGTGTTTAGCCTGGAGAAAAGGAGACTCAGGGGTGACCTTATCACGCTCCACAACTCCCTGAAAGGTGTTTGTACTTAGGTGGGGGTTGGTCTCTTTCTCCCGGCAGTAACTGACAGAACCAGAGGACACAGTCTTATGCTGCTCCAATGGAAATATAGGTTCGATAACAGGAGAAAGTTTTTTACAGAAAGAGAGATAAAGTACTGGAATTGTCTGCCTGGGGAGGTGGTGGAATCACCATTTTTGGATGTATTTAAAAAAAGATTGTATGTGGCACTTGGTGCCATGGTTTAGTTGATGTGTTAGGGCGTGGGTTGGACTCAATGATCTTGGAGGTCTCTCCAACCTAGTGATTCTGCAATACATTCAAGGTGAATTCATATACATTGATGTAAAATGTCAAAAAACCTGCAGTATTTTTTTTCCTTTCTCATTTGTTATGAAGACACGTTAACTGCAGCCAACAAAATATCAATCCTTCAGTTTGGCGCATTGTGCATTTCCAACAGAAATGAAAATGCACATATCAGCATGTGTTTCAGGCCAGCATTATGGGGTCTTTTACTGATAAGTGGCAAATTGTCCTACCTATATCTTTTTCTCCATTAAATTAAAACATTTTAAATCCCTTCTTATATACTTGTCATCGTTAAAGTACACAGATAAACAGATTTCTGGACTTCCACCAATCATAGTGACACTAAATACTATCAGAGTAACAATGCAATAATTCTCTATAGATTTATGCTGTCCATAAGGCTATACATGGAAAGGTTGCACTAATTAGGTCAGGTAAAGGAAGAAAACTTCAGTACTGTTAGCTTGACCTAATAATTTCTTCTGAATTTCTTGCATTCTCTTTATTTTCTACATCTGAATAGGAATTGCAACATGGAAGTTCTTTGATATATATAATCTTAATATATTGCTCAGAAATATACATAGCTAAATAATTTCTACTATTTCCACTGAATGAGAATATAAATCAAGTAGAGCAAACACATCCTCACTGGTTTGCTGTTGTACATCAAATAATGCTGGTGAATTTAATGGAAAGCAGGAAAAATTTTATTTAAAAAATTACTATGAGGAAATATAACTTTATCTGAGGAAGCTATACTGTGTGACCATTACAGCCACACAGCTCTACTAAGAACCTCAAAATCTCCCGCACTCCATTGCGACAAAATATAAGATGCAGGACCATGGATGCTGCAAGGACAGGATTTATTTGTAAAAGATAGGTGAACAAAGCTTTAGGGAAGTCCCTGGGTATCCAAAGCATCCCCATTGATACAATAACAGATACAATACTGGACCTGTGGATAACCCATACCTTTTTAAAAGTGGTTGCTGAAAGTGACCTTGCCCTGGGCTGGCATTAGATATCCACATGTCCCGAATGGCTCACAAGACATGTGCAATGCCTGGACAACCTCCTGTGCTCATAAACTCTGTAATACATATACCAATTTTAAAATTTGAAATAATTCTGAACAATTGCCTGAAATGTGTCTTTATAGGTTATAGGCATCATAACACAAATAAATAAATTCCACCATTCCTTTAGATAGATATTTGCCACCCTTGTTTGATTTTGAAACAGTTTGACTAATGAAAGTGAATTCTAGACTTGATAAACCAGACAATCCCAAATTTCTCACTAAAAATATAAACAGGGCAGACGCTTTTGGGGATTTCTGTTTCCTTGATGCTTCCACTTTTTGCACAACTATGCAACTATTTTTTTCCACAGTGTACACAGAATTTGGATGTATTTCATCCCTGCTATGGAACAAACTTAATACACTCAATTTATCTTGCCAACTCTAAACCACTTAACTATAAAATGCTCTGTCAAATACTTAGTATTTATACTCCTGTTTGTTATCTATACTCCAATTCTAATTTTATTCAGACTGTGGTATCTTTTGAAAGAAACTAACTAAAGAAAAAGCATGCAATTTAGTTTCAGACTGAAATAATTTCTCCAGCTCTCCTAGTGGCACACAGACTCTCTTGAAACCTGATATATATATTTTTTTTTTCAAGGTGTGAGAGATGAAGTCTGATAAAAATTACAGCATAAGAACTGAGAATTAATGATGTATCTATCAGCCGTGTTCCAAGTCCAGTTATTGCATTTAACGTAGATATATTTAGTCATTGAACTCATTATGAAGTCTGTCTTACTAGATATGTAAGGACTGTGTTTTCTTTATGTATCATCGTAGTGTTTATAGTAAAGAGAAAAGTTTTTTTTTTTGCCATGAGCCCTTTTTAATTAATGCTCGTGTATATATATATATATATATATTCACAATATATATATATTCACATACAATTATACAATTATACAATTATAAGGCAATATTTTCTGTTTCCCCAGAATGAATTGAGTTTAACTTCTCTTGATTCAATAGATTTTTGCTTCACATACTGTGGTGACACAAAGAACAGCATTTTGCTCAGTGACACAGTGCAGATGCTTTCAAATCTCTTCCTGTGTGAAACTAGGACAAAGGCAGAGTATTCAGCCTTCATTTGGGGGTGGAAGGATTTTGTGGTTTCTCCAGGAGAGAAAGCTTTAGCACTACAGTTGAACCCACACTCCTGACTCATTTTCAGAGTGGCAAAGAGCTTAGAAGTGAGGAGACAACACAATAAAAATATCCAAAATATTACACTGAATATGGCATGTACAAAGACTAACCTTTGAAGATTTCTTTAGAAAAGAAACAGACATGAAGTTTTATTCCGAAAGAGGTGTAATTTTTTTATTGGCCATTTTTGGTGATACAAAAGGAAAGTCAAATCTAATAGGAATATCAAAGTTTCCTCCAAAACTGAAAAGTAGCAAGTTATCAGAAGACAGAAAAAGGTCCTTGAATAACTGAAAGACAGTTACCTGCTCCATAGAGAGTTGCTCTCTTGAAGCTTTAAAATGGTTGTGAGAAATGCAGTTTGTGCCAAACAAAGGACAAGATTATGAATTTGAATTAAAATATAAAAGTTCCAGTAGAATATATATGATTGAATGTAAAATAATAATAACTAAAATAATTAAAATACTGCAAACATCTAAATTAGCTTTACAATTATTCTGGTATTGTTGTTTATTTGAAAAATGCTTATGCTTCTTATGCTCACAGGATGGTGAGGAAAAAAAAAGCAAAAACTAGAAGACCCTAACCTCCTGTTCCTTCTCCCCAGCCTCGGCTTCACTCACTCGGCAGTGCAGGGGGACAGGGAGTGGGGTTGGGCTCAGTTCATGACTGCTTCCCTCACTGCTCCTTCCCTCTCACACTCTCTCCCAGCTCTGACATGGGCTCCTTGTGGGTCTCAGCTCCTTCAGGAGATCTCCATGTGCTCCAGCATGGGGTCCTCCACAGGCTGCAGTGTGGATGTCTGCTGTCCGTGATCTTCTTCTCATGCTGCAGGGGAATCTCTGCTCCAGTGCCTGGAGCACATCCTCTGCCTCCTTCTTCAGTCACCTCAGCATCTACAGAGCTGTTGCTCTTGTATGTTCTCATTCCTCTCTCTCACAACCTTCAGTACAGCATTATTTTTCCCTTTCTTCACATGTTTCTGCCAAGATGCCCCAATCTGGGCTGTGGGTTCAGTGGTGCCCTGTGCTGGGTGGCTTGGAGCTGCCTGGAACTGGCTGTGTGCCCCACAAAGGAATCTGCATCCAGTACAGCCCTCAAAAACTTGACCAGTTTCTCCTAACATGAGGAAATTCATTATTTTTTTAAAGACTCCTACTTAATAAGAAGCATCAGAGAATCTCCCAGGAATCTCACTGAAATTAAGGTGGACTTAAGCGCTTAAATCTGCACATACAGCTGCTTCATAAAAGCTACTTAGGTTTTGACTACCACAAAAAAACTGTTATGCTCACTACAGTCAGCAAAGAAATCACATGAAGCCTTGCATGCTTCCTGCAAGTACCTTGACAGACACTTGATTTATCAAGGTCCTTCGTCCCATCAGCCAAGTCATAACTGTGATTGAGAAGATGAAGCCAGGGAATGGTGTGAATCCCTTAGATTCGTGAACTAATTGGAAAGTCCTTGGTTTTGCTGATTAATTCTAAAAATAGATCATTACATGCCATTTTTTTATTACAAGCATAAAGCATAATGTTGACCTATCATCAGAGATGAAGAAATATTTTAAGTACAACTAGACAATCACACACTCCCTAAAAGTATTTTCTTCCTCTGACAAGTCTTCATTATGCTTTATGGCTTTAATTAGAGACAAAATATAGGAAAATATTTCAACTGTCTCAGATACTAGACAAAAGTAATATACTTTTCCCAACAGTGTGAGCTAACCTCTATATTGAAAGTGCCACTGGAGTATATGATGATACTCCTTGGACTGTCTATGCTTCTATCTATTTAAACAGTATAGTATAGACTGTCACTGCTTTACTGGATGTATGACTTGTATCATGGAGCAATAAGTAACAACATTTCATATGGTAGATTACAAAAAAAGTTTGAATTGTTTTGGATGAACTTTTTTATTTTATAACAGTAGAAATCACAAAACACTCGTTAAAAATAAATTGATTATAAATATTTTTAACCCAGGTATTCTTAGAGAAGGACCTCCAACTTGGGGAGATGGGGCAGTTACAGGTAGTTTCAGTCAGAACAAGAAAGTGCATAATTATCTTGGTGAGCTAGTTAAACTTTCAGATACAGTCATCTTTCAATTTAAAAAATAATTGATCTGTACCAGCAGAATAACACAACAACCTGCCATAGTTCAAGTGACCTTGATGCTAGATAGGCTCAACCACTTATAATTGCTCTTTTGCAGCTGGAAGGCTTGGCACATTTTTTGCTAGGAAACGTTTAGTTATTTGTGTGGCAGATTTTATGTGGAAATGAGCTGTCAGATGATCTGGACTATGTAGCACAGACATAAAGAGACAGTGTTAAAAAAAAAAATAATTTTTGTGTTCTGGACACCAGGCAACTTTTGCATGGAGAATGAGAGTCAAAAACAGGACAATGGGTTTCTCTACAGATGGAAACAGAAATCTCTGTTGCATGCATCCCACCAGTAGTGTCTTCAGCTGCTACACATAAGTCTTCCAAAATTTTTATTCTGCTCAGCTTGTAAATTCCAGCTGGTCCCTGGTTCTACATGGCTGCTCCAGTTATTTGCCATCTTAACTACACATAAAATCTCTCTTTACTCTCTTCCCTATATGTAAAAGGCCTGCCTGCATGACTATTTCTACATCTGCTGCAACAGTCTCTATTGACCATTTTAAAGTGCCTCATCTAGGTGCAATTTTGATAAATCTACAGCAGGAAACACCCAAGGGAACTTCTCGATGGGCCAGATTCTCCACTTGGGGTTTTAATCAACAGTTTGAGCAGATGAAATTAGTACAGCCAGAGCAGAAACTGCCTGAGGGAAATACTCCAAAAGTCGTCTTGAAGCCACTTTGAAACCTCTTGCAACATTTGCTCAAATACTTTGTTGTGAAAGATGTGAGATCTCAGTCATTTAACTTCCCTCATGTTCAGTGAGTTGCTTCTGCAGAAGAGTGCCTGGGGAAATTTCTCACTCCCCAAGGAAATAAAGGAAATAATGATCCAAGTTAACTGGATGTGTGAGGTACCACTCTGATAACCAGCAATGCAACAACTATACCATACAAACTGTGTTTTATACTTTTAACTTAAATTCTGCAGTTTGCCAAATTTGCAATACCTCATAATATAGACTTGAAATAGCATACATATTTTAAGTTGGTTTATAAACTCAATTATAACTACTTCTCAAGCAGAAATAGAAACAAGGATGTTTAAAATTATTTCTCTACTCCGTCTCCTAAAAGAATTTAGCTTCCAATTGTAGAAGATTCCTAAAATAACCCAAAGCAGTACCTCAACAGAGGCTCTTGCAGACTCTGCTTAAAAACAGACATGGAGGAGACTCTGCAAATAACAATGGATGTGGAAACAGCTTTACCTCATACTTTACTTCCAGCAAGCTTGGTAGGAGCACATATTGCTACAGGAATATGGTCACATCACTTCAGGTCTTTCACTTTAGGTTAGTTCTTTGACCCAACAGAACTGCTGCATACTGAAAATCATTTTGAGAAATTTCAATCCCAGTGCTAGTCAGATACATAAATAAATACATAAAGTATGGAACAAAAAATTGATTATATCTAAGGAATTCTCTCTTCTGTTTTTTTTTCCCAGGCCAAAAGCAGTTTTGAATTCTAAATTCGAATGCTGTGCCTGTCCTCACAGTGATCTCTGCTGTCTACCTCTGCAAAGCAGGTGGATCCAAGCTCACTGTTGAGAACAACCTTTGACACAAGGTATCACTTGTGGGATCAATACTACAGAACTGTCCCAGAGACTATTTAACGGCTGAATGTATACAGAAGTAAAAAATTAAAGAAAGTGAGTTTTTATAAGACTGATAAATTAGTCCAGTTTTAAACTTTCCTGGGCTAGAAGTCATTAATAACACCCTTCTTGCTAGTGGCTAGTTCTTACTATCAGTCATTATAATTGTCAGTTTGTGTTAAAAGTAGTCAGCCATTAGCAATCACAGCTGGCTCCAGCTGCAAAAATGCAACATCAAGGACTTGATGTCACCTAATTAGCACTGATGACAGCAGTTCTGGATGTTCTTAGACTCCACGGTAAAGGTAATATGGATCTTCAGTGCATGTCTTCTCCACACCCAACAAATTCTGGATCTTCCATAAGGCTAATGAGTTCTCACCCCTCTCAACTCCATTCTACAACCTGCCTGATTCTTGGGGTATATTACTTTTCCAGGTTGTGGCACCTTATCCTCCTGTTCATCTGCTACTAGAGCAAAAGAAATATTCTTGCAGTTCAGGAGGTTGTATTTTTTCAATCAGCACTTACTATATGTTTTTAATAGCACTGGGGATGCTGCCCTCAACCAGTGTTCATATTTTCAAGGTTTTTTGTTTATTAATGGGCACTTAAACTATTCATCATAACAAGAGACACCTGGCATCAAGTCTATGTCAACCATTTCTCACAACAATTTTATATTCAGCCTCACAGAACAGAACTAGAGCTTCACACTCTTTGCACCAGGCACAATAAGGCCCATGAGCAGCAATGGTAACTTTTTACTAGATTATTAGGCAAAAAATGTTCACACAGTTGTGCACATTAACGTGTTCCTGTTTAGGTTCAAAAGAAGCTACAATTAAAGTCTGCTTTGTGTGCTTCTACATTTATAGGGGTAGTATGCATCTGCTTTAGCTACAGCTGTTTTATTAATTAATATGACTATAGCATCAAAGGACTGAAAACTACACAGGGCCAGGCAGTTTTGTTAAATTTACAGCTGGATGAGCTCCCTTAGGAAAAGGAGCAGCTTCCCCCTGTTTACCAGCAGGGGGTCCCTTACATATATTGATGACATTTTCTCAGTGTTGACCAAATCAGCTTTAGAAAGAAGTTGATCTAATTTCATACTCCTATAGAAAATCCTCCAAGTAATTTTGATACAAAACCCAACACTCTCCTCTAGATTCTGCTAAACTTTTATTAAGCACCTACAACTGCCTTCTGCCTCTCCTGTTATGTCCTATTAGGCAGAGGAGCCACCACAGTCATCTTTGTACCCATTACTTGGCTTCAAGGAACATTCCTGACTCCTCTGCCACAATTCAGTGGGTTCATACTTTACACACCCTTTTGTGACTGAGACTGTCAGTAGCTATTGAAGAAGAGAGTAATAAGCTGCTATTCTTGGATTTTGAGCTACATATACTGCATGACAGTTATGTCACCTAATTTTTAAGTATTCACTGGTTGTATCCAAGCTTTTCTCAGCCTCATATATTTAAAACTCTGTGGAATGGCTTAACAGTGTGCAGCTGCTTAGGAAAAAAATCCAAAACATCTATTAAGGGTTCTAAAAATAAGCATTTAAATGTACCTAATTACAAAGTACTAGAAACCCCACAGTACAGCAGCTATGTAACCCTGAAGGCAACAGAAATTCCCCTCTGCAGGTTAATTTAAATTCCCTCATCTGATCAGCCAGACACAAAGTATGTATTGGAGACCAGGCTCTTGAACTCTTTCTCCTTGCTTATTATAAACCCTTTCTCTCTCATCTGATTTCTACACTTCAGCAAAATATCTTTCATACCCAAGTTTGAGAACATTTTTAGACACAGACTCAATTGCTTCATCACTGAATTACTGTATATAATACTTAATTTTTTTTTGATTTTACAAAGGGCATAGGAGTTTACTGAGTTAAGGATTTTTCTTCAGAAGAAAATTTCCCCCCTGCTGACTTTCCAATACACAAAAATTATTGTCTGATAACTTTTAAGCCAAGGGTTCAGGATCTGGAGTCCAATTTTTCTGAATTCAATCACACCCTGGTCTTAGGGATCTTCGTTTCCCTGGGAAGTTTGCATATAAAGAGGGACAATCAAGCTCTTAGAAGTATCTTTTTGGATACAAAAAATTGTCTCCATCCAACATACCAGGACCTCAACCACTTAATTTCATCATTTTACCTGGCTAAGCCGGTGGCTTGATATTGAAATACTAAACACAGAAGTAGGGGGTGCTTATTTTATTAATTATATCATCAAACAAGATACATGATCCCAGTCAATGTAAGAAGAGCTGTGAGAAGGAACATGCTTCAATCTTCCCAGTAATCAAAGAATGGTGTGTTGTATGTTTTCCTTTGCTGATCAATGGATAGTCCGTCATTATTGCCTCCTATTAAGTGCTAATAGGGATATCTTACTCACTATCTTATCTATACTCTCCACGAAATAACATACCTTGGAAAACAATTAGTCTTCTTTTGTTAATCTCTAGTATATAAAAATTATCTTGATTTAGTGTTGGAGTTCAGGAGAGAAGTCAGAAGTTTAAGAGGAGGAATGGTAATGCTCAGCAAAGATAATACTGTTAATCTTGGATATAATCACAATCTTTTTAGTATTGACAGAGATCTAGTGTCAATGTTTAGTTCACACCAGATGAAAATAAATGGATTTGAGTTAGCTTCTCAGATGCCAATCTAATTAAACACTTAATGTAGAAAATATAAAAGGCATATGTAGCACAGCATAGAAGTATTTATGCACCTTATGTAGTTTTCATGTGTAAAACATCAATGATTAAAGCACTCCATCGTTTATTTACTCACTACAAAGCAAGTGGTCTCAGTTTTATGCAAAGCAAAGGCAAACTTTCATTTTAAATTACCCTGATGGGAGTTAAGTATCACTCGATAATGACAGTAGGGGAAAATTCTGCTGAAACAATCCTGCTGCAGTTTAAACAATTCAATTATCCTTTACAATAGCTGGGGCAAAACCAAGTGCTAATGGGTTCTAAATAAGAAGGTGACTTTTTTCACTGGCTTTGTTGGTCATTTTCTGTTCCCCTTTGCACTTTGTCACTGCTAAGGGAAACTGAGGTTGATTGATAGAAAGTATTTAAGAGTTTAGGCAGAAAGGAGAGTATCTAGAATTTTAGGTCATAAACTACCAGTCGTGTCAAGTGGCACAGGATGATCTAGTCATTAATGCTTGTATTTGAGCTGGGCTATGCACACAGCCAACAAACCTGGGCTCTGAAGTCCTGCATTAATGGATAGTTATCTTTATTGTGTGGTGCGTCTGGTTTATTATTTTCTCCAGACTGCTTCAGTTTGACTGATAAATGTTTACAAGTTCCAAACATCACCACACCACGGAAGTTTTCCATTTGAATATTCAGAGCATTCTCTGGAATCCAGTCTGGTTAAGACTACCTCAGCCTATTGATGACTAATAGCTCCCATAGGATACCCTTTTGACTATCAAATGATATAGGATCAGTAAGGAAGTGAATAGGAGCACCATTTAAGCTCATTTTTATTCATTTTTACTACACATTACACTCTATTTTCATGCTGCAGTAATAACTCATTCAGGAACTGCTGAGAAAAGCAATAGAACAAGTTTTACTTTCCAGGGTTGATTTATGATGTTAAAATAATATCAAAAAAATCTGTTGGTACAAGTATGTGTTGGACAATGAAATCTTATATTTGAATCAGTTTCCTTTTTTCCTTGTATATTGCAAACAAAGAAGTGTAAGTTCTCCTGCAGGGATTGTTTGCTTATATATTTTTATATGTTACCATTGTGATGATTCTACATTAAACCATTCTCCTTGCAGAAAAGATCCCTGTTTTATAGTCCCATTTTTATAGTTTCTATTAATGATATGAATATATGTTTGTATTTCATAATTTTGAACCATTGTAGGTTGAAAAGAATAATCATCTTTTAAACCTCTTCTGCTTGTTGTATCTGACTCCACAGAAATTCTTCTTCTATTTTTTTTTTACCTTAAAAGGTTTTTATTTATGTCGTTACCCCTGTATCTTACTCTTTCCCAGCCATTCCCATATTCCCTCAAAAGATCCTGTTTTAATTTGATTTGAGCTTTATTTCAGTCGCTCTACAAAGACAATTTCTAAAGGCAGGAAAATAATGTCCTAAAAAGCAAGTCCTATGGGAGATCTACAAAATGACAATCATCTTCTTAAAATATCACAGACTTATTATGCTAGGAATTTCAGTAATGAATACTGTACTCCAAACTTTAAGCATGCAACTCAATTTCTTATTTCTCTTTTAAGCGATTCACAGAAATCCACTGACCCAATTATATTTCTGCTAACTTGTCTTTCAGTTATAGGAGAGAAATGTTATTATTGTATTTGTTCAATCCATTTTCTTCCTTGCTTAGGCAATATAACATTTGATTTTTTTGGTAAAAATATAATTTTATATAAATATATATTTATATAAATTAGTGATTCAATTTTGATTTAAAGAGTGACTTGTGAGAAAGTGACAGACTGGGATTATATAGATGGGCTACTACAAAGCAAAACTGATAACGTATGTCTATAGTCTGGCTTTATAATCATGCCCACAACATAATTAAAGAATTGTGATGGTGTTTGATTACTGACAGCACCCTTCTCTTCCTTCCCTTTTTTTTTTTTTTGTTCTGTCTGACTTACCCCAAGGCTGTACAATTACTGATCTATTATTCCATTGCCAGTCATTAGCCAGTTCTTATTAACAACTTTTTGCCCTCTACAATAATGTAGATGTCACAGTGTTACACAATACTTGTTACTGCATTTCTCCCCACAGATTTCTTAGATTGAAATGGGCGTTGAAGTAATTTAGACCATGGCAGTAATGAAATGGAAGGGGCGATGGTGAAGAGGTAAGTGAGTAACCTAAGGTCAGACTTACTAAATCTTAACTAAGTATCCAAATAGCGAGGAAACTTAGGCACAACTCAACCTGTATTTCTGTTCTTTCTTAATTATCCTTTTATTGAATTTTATCCTTTTATTTTCATGTATAAAACCTGAAAAGAACTTTATTAGATATACATACACACTTATACATCTTTCTTTGTGTGTGTGTGTGTATTAAGAAAACCTCCTTGCTTCAATATGTTTCCTCTGTCAAGTTAAATTCCTCTTGTCTTGAGTGAGGTATCAGTTAATATTTTCACCAGTAATCTGGTAGAGTAAATGCAGACCGTTCTTATTAATCATTCCACAAAATTTAAGACAACATGGGTAGCCAGTATGTTCCTGGATTGAAAGAAAATTAAAAATTGTATTGAAAATTCCAA
The DNA here is from genome assembly GCA_013398595.1 of Tychaedon coryphoeus. Lineage (NCBI taxonomy): Eukaryota > Metazoa > Chordata > Aves > Passeriformes > Muscicapidae > Tychaedon > Tychaedon coryphoeus. The sequence continues at coordinate 143,022 of WBND01000864.1, read as the reverse complement.
CAATTCATGAAATTAAACACAAGTTCCAAGTGATTAACCGTTTGCATAAACTTGTTTCAAATGCATCTGACTAGTCAACAGTTCTGTAAAAAAGCATGTAGAGGTTGTAGAAGATCATGACCTGAACATGAGTCAAAATGGTGCCAGCGAAACCCTAACCTAACAAACAAACAAACAACAACAAACAAAAAAACCCCAAAGAAAATCAAACAAAAATCAAACAAAAAAACCCCAACTAACAAAATAAAAAACCCAATCATCAGATTATCGTAGATATAGAGAAAGAAATTTTCTGTAAGATGCACTTCATATATTTTCCCTCTATTACCTCTAAGGCCCCAAGGCAGAAACATTAGGTGCAGAGAGTATAGTGGAGAGCAATGAGAATTCTTGGTCTAGAATATTGGTCTATATGAGGTCTAGAAAGCATGACATATGAGAAAAAATTGAAAAAAAATGGAATTGCTTAGCCAGAAGAAGACTGAGGTTGATAGAGAGGGTCTTGAAAAACATAAAAGTTGCTGTTGGAAAGAAAGGAATATTTTATTTTTGACCTCAGGGGATAGCATAAATAGCAAATGGCTTCAGTCTCAAAAATTTATAAATTCACATTAAGAAAAAAGTGTTTCATGGTAATACTACGGATGCTTCCTGTGAGACTGTGGTATTGCATCACTTTTCTTTGCCTTGTGACCTGAACTAACATCTGTTAGAAATAATTGAGGGAACGTTGCTCCGGCCTGGGATATTTAAAATATTAGGTGACCTTCTGAAGTTCATTTGAGCATTAAGAATACATTATTTTAAGATTTATTTGAGCATTATGAATATATTATTATAAGATTTTTTTTTACTTTTTTTTTGTTTGGTTTTTTTTCTGTTTATTAATTAGATATAACATACAGAGATATTTTTAAGAAGAGCAGCAGAACCTTCCAAAAGCACTGCTATGGGATGAGTAAATGACAGCAGTATTTAGATACTTTTGACAGATCAATATATGTGAGCTTTACTTTGTGTCATATCTCTTAAAAATCAAAACCATCAGGTTGCATTGAGAAGGCTGGATAGTTCACAACTTGATGCACAGCACTAGAGCATGTAAAACTTTAAACAAAATAGCATTTATAGGAAAGAAGCATCAAGTCAATCCTTCCCTATATTATGAGTTCTCAAGCTTTTTTGAACTTGTTGAAAACTTCAGAAGCCTTTGAGCCAGGCTTACATGGTTCCAGTTAAGTCCCTGCTGTGTTGTGCATGTCAAAATCCATTGAAATGCTGACTGCAGCTGGCTTGATGTACTGAGCTGTTTATTTCTGGGAATTTTATGCATTTGACCAGTTTTGAATTTTTAATGAAATGTCTATGGCTTAACACAGGAGAAAACAATAAAGTAAATGGTGCTGATTCTCATACTGCTTACATCAGTTCATGTTTGAATTAACTTCACAAATGTCAGTGGAATTTCTTCTTGATTACACTAATGAAACCAGCTTAGAATCAGGCATGCATTTTACAACAAAATAAATCTATGTTTATTTTTAAAAAATACTTCATCTCAAAATGCTTTAAATACATAGTTGAACACCATGTTAATAGCAAACAGCATTGTTCTCCCGAGTTGTGGCTCAATTTTCTCACTCTGATTAGCTAGCAATTTGTACAATTACACCTAAATGGATGCAAAGCTGATTTCACTGCTTATTTTATTATAGCACTAAAGCAGGTACAGGCCTATCTGCAATGCTTGTTTACAGTATTACTCATAAACAATTTTTTTACATACTCTATTAAAATTTCCCAGCTTGATTAGCTACCAATCTGCACTAAAACACTCAAGTTAAAATGAAAAGCTAATTGCTCTGAGTTGCTCAGATCATTTGCACGCAACAGGATTTATTTGGGCTAATGAAGCTCCAGAATGGGTTGGCTTCTATCTCACAGCCTTTTCCTGCCTTTCTACTTAATAATAAAATACATTAAAAATGTCAATATAAGAAAGTTCTTTTAGACCTTTAAGGTAACCAGTCAACCTGATGATACCCTCAAGTCTGTGAAAAAGACAGAAAACACTGGAACTCTAGAAACTCTAACTAAAATTGTATTTCAGAACTTTTTGTTTAAAGAAAAAATGTAGTTGAAAAAATATCCTCTTCCAATTCCAGCTTATTAGGTAGTTCATCCTAGCAAAATTAATTTAATTCTGATGAGAATCAGACTCTTTTTTGGTTGTTGTTTTTACACAAGGGCAAGAAAAATTGGGAATTCTAAAACAAGAGCTCATGAATATAATTTCTAAATAATATAGTTGCTGTAGTTTGAAATACCACATGATAATAGGCCCTTTGCTACAATACATTCTTATTTTCACTGCATAATGTTCTTCCCTTTCTCTGCCTTTTCTGATGTGCAGTATTCTGCCGTGTGCAACATATTTCTCCTGCTGCACAGTTTCATATTTGTTCAAGAGAGAGGAACATAAGCCTGTCATTAACCACAGCATGGTTCATATCTTGAAAAGGCAAGGCTTCTGATCCTGGAAAGGCAGAGGCTGGAGAAGACACAGAAATCAGGTCTTGGACAAATACTCTGATCAGTGAGAAGTTGTGCTGAAACCTTGTACTTGTTAGTCCTGCTACACCCAAGTCTATTGTGAATCCACAGCCCAAACCCTGCAAAAATCAAGTTAGTCTCCTAAACATCTCTGCCTGATGCAGAGTGTTGATGCAATAGGAAGAATGGGAACCGAGTCCAAAAACATGAAAGGGCAGATATACCTGTGAAAAGCTCTTCAAGGGAAGGAAGAGGACACTATTTACATGGCACAATACTTGCCTGAGAAGTATGAGACCTGAAATCCATAATCTTCTTGGGTGAATTAAGTTAAATGCCATTAATTGCTTAAAAACTCAACTTCTAGTTGTAGCTACATTCTGCTTTTTCTACTGAAGATGGAATTATATAGATCAAAGTTTATAAAATCAAGTCCAGTAAAAACATGAAGGAAACTGACTTTTGTGCTTAATCTGGCTGGGATGGAGTTAATTTTCTTCATGGAAGACCTTATGGTGCTGTGGTTTGAATCTGTGGCCAAAAGTTGTTAACTCACCAGTGCTTTGGCTACTGCTGAGCAGCTGCACAGCATCAAGGCTGGTTTTGCTTCTCACAGTGCCCACACCCCTCCAATAAAACCCATTGAGGATACGTTTTTTCTTCCTTTTTCTCACTCTGCTTCCTGTGGTAGTGGACTGGGGAGGGGAGCTAGCAGACTTGGGAGGAAACAGATGAGACAGCTGACCCCAATTGACCAAAGGTGTATCACATACAATACCAAGCACTAGAATAGAAGCTGGGGGAAAAGGAGGAAGGGGGTGGTATTTGGAGTGATAGCTTTTGTCTTCCCAAAATACTGTTATGCATGTTGAAGCTCTGCTTTTCTGAAGATGGCTGAACACCAGCATGCTAAGGGCTGGTGTTGAATGAATTGAATGAATTCTTTATTTTGCTTTGTTTGCACATGCAGCTTTTACTTTTCCTTTTAGACTCTCATTATGACAAGCCAAAAGATTTTTCTCACTTTTTTTTCTTCTGACTATTCCCTATCCTGCTGGGGCACGGGTGTATGGACTGCTCTGTGGGGCCTTAGCTGCTTATTGGGATCAACACACAACAACTTTCAAAGCCAACTCAGGAGGGCTGAGCTGCATTTGAGTAGTAAAAAAAATACTTTTACATAGTGATGTGAAAAAGGTAAATTCCTAAAGAATCACACAAATCTCTGCTGATGTTTTAAGTCCAAGAAAAAAGAAAACAGGATAGTTTTAGCAAAAATTTAAGAGTTGGAACCTATTGGCTGGCTATCAATTGGCTCTTTAAAACACTTGCACTAGGCAAACGAAAGTAGTTTTTCAATTAGAGAGGCCAGAGTTTTTTTCACTGATTTATTCATGAATAGAATATGTCCCTGACATGTCAAAGTCACTGGCAAAAAGCAAATAAAAATTCACAAGTGAACTTTGTCAGAATTAAAATACAGATGCTATCCTCTTAACATTGTCAGGGATATTTCTTAGAAAATTAGATGGAATGCATGTATCAGAAAAGAAGCATTCTTTGCTAAATAGGTGATAACAAGTGTTCATTAAGAGTTCATTGAACTCAATAATGTTACTTTTATGTTGGCAAGAATAATCCAATCAGTAACCAAATACATGTTATGATAACTAAACCCTAGGAAAAATTTCACATATGAAACCACTGTCAGTTTACAGTTTATTTTGAATTCAGAAATATCTTACTCCACTCAGACAGATGAAATGTCAGCGGCTTTCCAAAGTGTTAAAGCTTTTCAAAAGAAATATTGTGATGACATTAGAAATTAATGTGATAAGCAAGCAGTTTCAGTAAATATCATCTTGTTAAAATGTCAACAGCTAGGCAAGAAAGACAAACTACACATTCTAATACGAATTTGTACCCAGAAGGAAGCTTTGCAGCATAAAAATAAAAATAAAAAAAAACATTCTGAAGCAAATTATATTAAATTCTATTTAATATAGAATTTTTTTTCTGTCAGGCTTCTATACTTATGTTAAAAGATGATTACCCTTTTAAAACTTCATAATCAAATTAAATAATGACAAATAAGTAAAAAAATAATTACAGATGTTGTGATAAAGAACAATATTGTAAGAAATGGGCTATTGCCCTTAGTACAGATGGTATCAGACTAGATATTCCAATTGTCCATCCAACCTTAAAAACCTCATGATTTTATAAATCTCAAAGAAAGTGTAAAAGGACCTTAAAGATTCCATGTGTGATGTAAGTGAGGTTTCTTCAGGAAGCACACAGGCATGAAAGCAGTGGAAGCTGATATTCTCTCAAATACTTCATCACACACTGTGCAAAGCAACAAACTCAGTCTGCCAGTTTTATGAAAAGTTGAGTCAGATATAAGCAAAATGCAATAATACTAAGATTCTAAATGCCAATAAGAAAACCTAGAGAAGAAAAGAACATAAATAAGAACTTGACTCTCTCATAATACCTGATGTCGTCATATAGGGATTTCAACTTCATCAAATCTGAACTTAATTTACCAAAAGTTGAATTAAGAATTGGAAAATAAGTGCAGGAAACTTCCTCCTTCATATCTCCATACCAGGGAATTTTTCACATATTAAAAAATTATAATGAGAATAATTAATAACATTGAAGAGTTCTTAATTTTTCATTTCCACATAGAAAGTGATTCTGTGAAAATATGTCTGTAAAAATAGAATTAAGTTTAACAGGGAACATTAGCAGAAGTCATGGGTATCAAAATCAAGCTCGGTCAAATAACACACATTCAAAAGCAGAATTTTATCTGAGAATAAGCCTCTTCATTGTGGTTTATTTCACTAACTAAGTCAAAGTTTGTAAATGAGAAAGAAACATTATCCTTTTTATTCTATTAATAACTCAGTGTACAAGACTATATGCTATATATGCTTTTGGGCTATTTCAGCACCCCAAGATGGAAACAGTATTATTCTAGAATCTTCAGGGCCTTTGTTTCAAGATCCAATTTATTCTTCAAACAGAAGAAACCAAGAAGGAATACAAATCAATGCAGTTTTCTCACTAAAAAAAGCAAAACAGCTGTAGTCTCTGCAAGGCCTTTTCCATTTGTTTGTTTTTCATATGCTCTCTCAGAGTAATACCTCTTACTTTAATAGTTTATAAATATTCAGAGACAGGGAGTACTTAATCTTCTTTTGACTATTTCACCCTGCCTGATAGGGTGTCCACACTGCAAACAAATTAAAAGATGTGGTTTTAACTTCCAATGTTTTTTCTGCATTACATACCTTAAGATGAATAAGGAAGAATTATTATTTCAAGATTATAGTATTCTCAAGTATTAATGAGAGAATTCAAATATGGAAAAAGATATTTCAAATTAACTCTAGCCCTCAACCCCAGTGGATAATTTCTTAGTGAACGTTTTCTCATTGTTTGTCCATCTTAATTCAAACAGTCCAAAACAAAATGGGTTTTCAATAGAATAGAGATAGTATAAAAAATGTAGAGTTGTCTGCCTTTCTTAATATACACTACTGTATGGTAAAATATGTCTCCATGTATTTCAGAGGCATTTGTCTACAAAACAGTAATGTGGTGATTAGGAATATTTCAAAATGAAAGGAATAATGTGGAAAAGCATGTCCATGTGAAGACTATTCTCATACCACTGAGAAAGCCAGTTGATCAAAATGGCTCTTATGCTACTTGATTCTCTTGTTCTTATTTGAATTTAAATTATAACTGCCCCAAATCTACAAAGAATTTCTGTGATTTTCTCTCTGAACCTGTCTCCCATTTACTTAGCAGAAAAGCAGCTGAAACTTTTGACGCATTTGCTCCTAAACACTGATGTGGAGCTACTTTATACTTTGATTAAATTGCATCCTTTTGGGAAATATATGCCAATTCATAAAATTATAGTGTTCTTGACAGCATGGTTTAGCAATAGGTCACAGAAAAACATCATGAACTGCAATGTGTGTGGTAATAAGATATCAGAGACTTCTTGACATGATTTAGTGCACCACGGACATGGAACATAGGTCTGTTGAGAGCCTGATGATGGTCATCTGATATTAAATGTCACTGAATATGATTGGTGCTGGAATATTAAAAATTACTGCGGAAATGAACACTTGTGAAAGTTCTTGTCGAATTCTCAGAATCACAGATTCACAAAATCACAGAATTGGTAAGGCTGAAAGGGGCCACAGTGGGTCATGTGGTACAACTTCCCTGTTCAAGCAGGGTCATCCTAGAGCACACAGCACAGGATTCAGAAGGTTCTTGAATAACTCCAGTGAGGGAGACTCCAAAAACCTCTCTGGGCAGTCTGTGCCAATGCAGGGTCACCTGCACAGCAAAGAAATTCTTCTTCGTATTCAGGTGGAACTTCCTGAGCATCAGTTTCTGCCCTTTACCTCTTATCCTATTGGTTATCACCACCAAGAAGAGCCTGGAAACATCTCCTTAACACCCTCCCTTCAGATACTGATAGAGAGTGATGAGGTCCTCTCTCAGGAATTTACCTCAAGGCTGACCAGGCCCAGCTCCCTCAATCTTTCCTCATAAAATAGATACTCCAATCCCTTAAATATCTTTGTTGCCCTGGACTCACTCCAGGAGCTCCATGTCTGTCTCATCCTGAGGAGCCCAGAGCTGGACACAGCACTCCAGATGTGCCTCACCAGGGCTCAGTAGAGGGGCAGGATCACCTCCCTCAACCTGCAGGCAATGTTCTTCCTAATGCACCCCAGGACACCATTGGCCTTCTTGGACACAAGGGCACTGCTGGCTCATGGAGAGCTTGTCCACCAGAACACCCAGGGCCTTCTCCACAGAATACCAGCCTGTGCTGGTGCATATGGTTCTTCTTCCCCATGTGCAGGACCCTGCACTTTCCCCTGTTGAGTTTCAGACAGTTCCTCTCTGTCCATCTCTCCAGCCTGTCCTGGTCCTTCTGAAGGGCTGCACAGCCCTGTGGGGTATCAGCCACTCCTCCCAGCTTTGTGTCATCGGCAAACTTGCTGAGGAGGTCTTTGCTCCTTCATCCAAACGACTGAGAAATAATTGAAACAATACTGGGCCTAGTACTGAATCTTGGGAGACACCACTAGTGACAGGTCTCCAACAAGATATTTTCATTTAAAAAGAAGAGAGAAGAAGGTTAGCAGTTGTCGTATGTTTTAATGAATCTGCTGTGCAATAATTTGATACAACTGCTAGAGAACCAAGCCGTTTCTTTTGACATTCAATTCATTATATTTGTATTAATTTCATATTTACAGTTTGTTGATTATAATTCATATTTACAGTCTACTAATCTATAGGTTTGGTATTGGCAGGGAAGAATTGGATAAGAAAGCTTTTTGAAAGCTGGACAACTGAAAATCTGGCAAGAGAGTAGACTCATTATGGATTCTACAAAATTATGATTGTGTTTTCCAAATGATATTCGCAAAACAACCAGCAGCAATTGACTAAGACTTTTAATAACAGCATTCAGACAATACATAAATAATAAATAATAAATAATAAATAATAAATAATAAATAATAAATAATAAATAATAAATAATAAATAATAAATAATAAAATCAAAGTTCCTATATGCCAAATTTTTCAACTTTTTTTAAAATTAAATATTATTTCCAGTCAACATTATACAACAAATGACTTAAATAAACTAAGTATTCCATGAGTAAATTGCATGTAGTTTAACCGATAGTATTCCACTGATTTTTTTACTTTTTAAATTACCTTTTTCAGTATATTTTATACAACCAGAAAGACTTATTTTATTTTCCTGAATTACAGCATTTGAGCAGCTTTCTCAATGCTGCAATACATAGAAACACTCAGAATTATAAAATTTTTATTCTCCTTAGCTTAATTATTAACAGAACAAAACCAATACACCTGGCAAGTCAGCAGAAGTAGTTCTTGAACACAACCATTTTATAAAAAGAGATACAAACCAGGTATTGGAAAAAGAGTTTGATGGCAATTTACCATTCCAAGATCTCAGGTTCCTATGAATTTTCTACCTTCCTAATATTGTTTTCTTCTCTCTCTCTCTCCAGACACATTATGAAGGAAATTTCTCTCATCTAACTGTATATGTTTACACTGTAAGGTCATATTTCAAAATTAGCCATGTTAGAATCCTTTTCCAGTTAGTAAACAAACAAACAAACAACAACAACAACAAAAGTTGTGACAAAATAGTTTAATCTCTGCTTTTGAGTAACATGGGTTTTCTCTTGATTTTTTTTCTGCTTGCTCTCTCTCTTCACTGACATAATAGGAGTTTTGTGTGACTAGTTCATCATGGAAATGTCTGCTTTTGGTCAGAATAGTATGTCCTCCTTTGATCCAAAAACCTGTAGTTTCTACATATCTGATCCAATAGTGCTTTCAGGAATTAGTTAAAAAATATGTGACCACCCTTCCTCTCCAGGTGCAACAGGTCACTCTCCCTGATCCTAATAGGTGCTCCTGGTTGCAACTTTCCACAGCAGTGTGCTGCTGATCTCTGCGTGGAGGATACAGAACCTTCAAAAGCAGGTCACATGCTCTGTGAATACAGAAGATGGAACACAAGTAGATGGCAGAGTAAGGAAAATTGTCTTATTCATAACTTTAAATATGTTTGAGCATTGTAAATAAGTAAAGTAAATTGTTTCAAAAAAGTTTCAATGATTGATTTTGATCTTTTTTGTTATAACTATTTATGGGGTTTCTTCTTAGATAGCAAATTTTCTAGAAGTTAGGAGCAATTCTTAATGAGAATAATAAATTATGTACAATAATTTCAATAATTGCAATATGACATAATCACAGAACAGTTTGGGTTGGAAGGGACTTTCAAAGATCATGAGTAGTCCAACCTCTGTGTCATGGACAGGAACATATTGCACTAGACCAGGTTGTTCAATGCCCCATCCAACCCAGCTAGGAATACTTGCAGGGATGGGGCATCTGCAACTTCTCTGGACAACCTGTTCCAGTGCCTCACCTTGTCATAAAAAAATTATTCTTTTCTAAATATATCTAAATGTATCCTACTTCAATTTAAAACCTTTGTCTCTTGTCCTGTCACTACAGTCCTTGGTAAAAACACTCTCTCATTCTTTCTTATGATTGTCCAATATATATTTAAAGATCACAGTAAGGTCTCCCCATGACCTTCTCTTATGGAGGCTGAACAACCTCAGCTGTGCGACTTTCCTCATAGGAGATATATCGAATCTTCTGGCAATTTTTGTGGCACTCATCTAGACCCACTCTCAGAAGTCTACATCATTCTTGTACCAAGGATTCCTCAGTTGAGTTCAGAGGAAAAGTCAACTCCCTGAATCTGCTGGTCTCACTTCCTTTGATGCAGCCCAGGGTACAGCTGGCTGTCTGGGCTGCATGGCATATTGGTCAGACATGGTTCATCCATCAGTATCCCCAAGTTCTGTGAGGGGATGCCCTCAATCTGTTCAGCACTCAGCTTCTTTTGGTACTGGGGCTTGCCCCAGCCCAGAGGCAGAACCTTGCATTTGGCCCTATCAAAATTCATGAGGTTTACATGGGTGCACTCCTCAATCCTCTAGAGGCCCCTCATTAGTCTTCAAATTTCAAGAAACCATGAGATAAATTTTTGCTTTTAACAATATTGCTTTACAACATGAGACTTAATGATATAAATAACTTCCAAATATTTTTAATTGTCCTCTGATATTGTCTTTGTGTTTTCTTATTTTTTCCCTATCCAGGAGGCCGAGATATTATTTCTTATTTCTTTTTACATAAAGCTCAGCTTTTAAATAATTTGCATCTCTAGAATGGCTGCAGCTATCAGCATAAGTAAGTTTAACAATATGAGAAATTATTAGCACTGGCAACATCAAATTAGACAGGCTGGGGAATAAGCAATGCAAACCATTTTGTTAAATAGCTGCATGATCCAATAATGACTGATGGTTTGGAGAGAAGAAAAATCTAGACAGAAAAATCATCCAGAAACTGCCTAAGGACAAAGGTTTCAATTTCCCAGTCACTTGCATACCCAACTAAGTCAGTTAGCTCAGGTAGTTTAAATGGAGTTAATGGAATTGTTAGTGGATGATATAGCTGTCTGCAAGACTGGGGCCAGAGAGGGCAATTCTATTTTCTCTAATAGACAAGGGGAGAACAATTTTACAACACAAGCAGGAACTCGTTCAGAAAATGAGTGGGGCAGACTAATCTTCAGTTGCCACCAATTAACATACTATAAAGCATGTTGCAAGACTGGGTTTATTTCCCTCTTTGCTTTTTGCAAATATTCTTTAGTTATTGTTTAAGATTTCAAAGGCCAAGCTCAGACATTTCAGTCACAATAATTGTTGCAAAAAGGCATGAGGCGATTCAGTTCAAAGACTGTACAGTCCTATAAACTGGAGAATGAAACAGAAGGGAAAAAAAGTACAAATATATAAGCTGCTATAAAATTTCCACGCCTGCATCTAATAGATTTAAAACAGTGACTGATTGAAAAAAAAATATTTCTATTGGAATAAATATTTATTAACAATAGTCAGAATTTCAGAACTGATGCTAGAAACGGTTGGTTGCAGAATAAGCTGCAAAAACATAACATTCATTTATAGCAAATACTTTTTTCCCCAAAAAATTTATGAAGGAAAATCTTAGAAGAGCATTTATAAAGTTTCCCCACTGATCAGTAAAGTTGAGTTGATTCTATCAATATCTCCTGGCTTCACTTTCCAGAGAGAAAAGTGTATGCATCTCACTTCATTCATTCATTAGGAATGATGAACTTCAAAACCTAAGGCTTGGAGGTAGAAAGTCATGCTATGAGTAGCTAGTGCCATCTTTTACTGAATCTTCTGCTTCCTAGGAGGACTTCTGCAGCACAGCAAAACAAAAATTAAAATTTTGCTGAGGGGGTATCACGTTTTATCTTCTGTCAGCACAGAAAGTCTAAAATTCTCATTTTCCAGGGTTCCAAAAAAGGGACTAAAACATTTTTCTAAATTAAGAACCTCAGAAAGGGTGGTGTTATAGTTGTGCTCTCTTAGTGCTGTCCTGGTGAAAGTACATTCTGCTGGGACAAGGGTGGGAAACAGCCTGGGAAGTCCATGGGCTTGCTCCTACTGTGTTTGAAGCCTGGAAAACTAAAAAGCTGCATCTGCTTATCATGGATTTAAAGTCGTGCAGTGTACATAACTTCACCAGTGCTGGAATAAAGCATGAGGACATATAATTGCCCCTTAAGTACTGTGCAATTTACTGCTGTGGGAGCTGGGAGTGCTTCTCACTGTAGGTTATTCACCAAGCATGCACAGGTGTTCAGGACGAACACTCTCCAGGTGTTTCTCCCTGACATTGCCATGACAGTGTCTCTATACTCACCCAGAAAACTTATCATTTGTCTGCAGACCCAGAAGCATTTTTTTAATAGCTCCTGTAGGATAGGTGGGCACAGCTTTTAGGCCCAATTAAAAAAAAAAAAAATCCAGAAGGTGCACCAGTGGGAAATTTGGATTTCTGAGATTTTTGGAAAGTAAAACTCCCCTAAAGCTATAAATCATTTGAGAAAATCTTGGCTCAGACCTCTTTTTCTGTGAATCCCAAGAAGCAGTATCCTGGGCTTTGACACACTTAAACTCTCTCTAATGCTCCCTGACTTCCAGGGTCTCTCTTGGCCTTTCCAGCTGTTCACTGATTACCCTCAATGCTTGACTGCTTCTCTCAACTACTCACCCTCATCTTTTGTGACAGACCCTCTGTCTTTGATGCTGTGATTTTCTGCCATGTCTTTTTTTCACCTTTGTGCCTTTCTCACCACGCATAGTCTCAAGGACTAAACTTCTCTCTCAAATTCTATCAGCAGGGATTTAAGATTTGGCTTCAAAGAAAATTATGTTCAGATGAAGCTGATGCATCACTTAAGCTCTTAACACAGACCAAAACTTAGATATGTGTAAAACGATTTTCCCCCACACCACCAGATGCTGCTTTTAGTAAGCACTGAAATGGCCAAGTTTAATAGGCAATGTAGTAAAGCAGCAGAAATTATATGGTTTTGTTTTGAAGTTCCATACAGCAGTGACAGGTTAATCCTTAATTCATTGTCCAAAAAATGTCAAAATCTTATTGAAGATATATCTTCTACTGGTTGCAAAACTCTTTTGTTTCATTCTTTTGAAAGTTCCTGGAAGCTAGGAAAGGAATCAATATCTCCCTTTCTTATACTCATTCTTTCCAAATTGTCTACATTGCCATGATCAGGTTGTTTCCTCTGCTGCAGCTTTCAAACATTGGTAAGTGAAGTCTGCCCCACAAAATAGTTATTACTGTGTAACCAGACTGGGCTTTAGGTTACCTTAAAAATACTATAGGGATTTGGGTTTATTTTTTCAAGAAAAGATAAGTAATTGTAGCATTGTTTACTGTGCAAGGTGCCATGTCTAATCAATGTCAAAGGGAATTTTTAGGGCTGCTACAGGAAAGAAAGATTGCTTTCACTTGAGTATCGTTATAGCTGCTAGCTACAAGCTCAGTTTATTTCCCTTGTAAGTAAATACTGTATCTGTGCATGAAATTTCTTCATAAAATTCGCAGAAAGGGCTTTTTTATTATTTTTTTTTGGTTCAACCTACTTTAGCTCTTGGGAAAATGAGCAACTTCTCTAAACATCCAGTTGCCTGTGTCCTGACAAACTATTCTTGTATCTGTTAAACTTCATTCAGAGACTTTCTTTCCTGTGCTCTAGATGATGACTACAATTTGTGCTTGTGAGATTAAATAAAGTCCTCCACAATATTTGTTTTTGTTGTTTTTTTTTTCACTTGTGAGATGTTTGTAGTACTATGTTGCATATGTAATTTGTAGTGTACAAAGGAACATAAAAGATAATAGTGACTCCCTTCAGCCAGCTTTTTACACCTAACCATTCCTTCTTAAAAAGCAACACTATTGAGAGGCATTTTTAGGTTTGGAACCTGACAGTATAGTGCAGTGCATCCGTGCATCCAAAAATTCATGCTGCTGCCATGGGAATTGTTAATGAACCATGTTATCCAATGTCAGCAATAGTAAAGAAAGGACAACACAGAGTAAATATTTAATTTAAAATTTCAGTCTCTATAGATTCAAACTGTGACAGACATCTTGGGAAAATAAGCTATCCCAGGGCATGTTTAGCAGGCAACAGGTTCTCCTCATCCTGACACTTTGGACCTTCTGTAACATAAGCCATTATCATCAGAGATTCACCCTTCCAAGCAATGCAAATGGATTTTATGGAATTTTTTTTCTTATTTATTGTTTGCTTGATTATTTTTTAAGCTTCATTTATCCACTGATACATAACTGCACTTCAATTATAGAGCATGTCAATTAGATTACAGTTCCTTTTTAAATGGTGTTTGTAATATTTCAGGATCTCTATGGTCAGAAGCTGCCCTTATTTTAGCCCAGAGGCTGCTCTATGTAGTAGATCTCACTCTTTAAAAAGGTCAGGTTAATGTATGGTTATAGATATATTTATCCTTAAGAATTTCACCTTATAAAATCACACAAGGAACAAATATAAGCCAAGTATATAAGCCAAATATAAGCCAGGTAGTTCAACAAAAAAAGGATAATTAGCATAATGATAGAGAAACATAGTATTTTTAAAATGGAATGTCCTGTAATTGCTAAGAGAAGATAAGCTGTTAAGTGCAAAAAACATAGCAGAATTTCTGATTCATAATAATTTAGTTCACTTTATCTCACTTCCTTGGGTCCTATAAAATAGCATCACATGTTGTTCAAATTGGCCATTTTAAAATAGTTACACATTGGGAGAACCCTTGGCAAAGCAAAGACTGTAAATAACAACCATTGCTAAATCCTCAGAAAGGTCCACAACATTGATGAAGATACAAGTTTTTCCTGAGCTCCAGTTTGTCTTTACTGCACACAGATGTAAAGAGAGATTTAGTCTTCAGATTCACGTCTTCTTTTCTCACCTTCTCCCCAACATTTGTTTCAGATGATCATCTTGAATGAGCTACCCTCAAAAATCATTCTTCTTTTTTCTCACTTATGTTAACTTTCATCAGTCCACAAATTTTAGTAGTGTTCTAGGCCTTAGAATCTTTTCTAATCCACGCACTTGAAATTTCTCCTTTGTTCTCCAATCCCATCCCTGTCTAAAGAGGTGCTTCCAATTTCCATTGAAAATTTGGTTCTATTTTCTCATAGAATAATTTATTTTTAACAGGTTTTCTTCTGTGATATTTTTCTCATTTATTTGGCTAAGTTGTAAACTTTGAATCTAATTATGATACATAATATTTATCTGTGCCTCCCCCATCTACTTTAGTCAATTTATATAAGATTAAGATTCCACTCATTCTTTTATCCAAACATAAAATGGTAAAATAAAAAGAGAAAAGAAAAGCTCAAATCAAAGAAAAGTCCAGAGCTTATGACTTTTACTTGAGTTATAAATAAGCATGAAGTGTCTTTGAGTGTCTTTGATAGTATTTTTTCCATTTAAATTTCACAATACAATCTGAATGAAGAAGGAGCAAGGTATAAACAAAGGAAAGTAGTACAACTCTTAATTCTGGTAGCTAAGGGAAAGTAAAAACAAAATATACATTCATTTCTTCAGATAGCTGTGAACTATCACTCCATGATGCTTTGCTCAAATCTGTGGATGCAGAAATATGTCCTGTCCATACTCAGTTTTCTTTCCTCTTCCATCATGGGATTTGTGTCCAGCCTTGATAAGGAATTAAATATGGGAATGTAATCAGAAGTTGAAGAGGGAACATGCAAATCTTTAATCCTCAGTTTCGCACGCCTCTTTTACCATGAGCTCATATCATCAAACACTGCCCTTGCTGCCTCCCTGCATTGCAATAGGCTATGGGTGACCCCATGGAGGCAAAGACCCCACTGACTATGGAGAAATCTTTACAGAAATCCAGTATAAGATAGTTCTTTGTTTCCTTCCAAAAATAAAAAAAAGAAAAAAAAAAGTGGTAGTTCTTCAGCAAAACTTAAACACATTTATCAAATAACTTCAAAATGAAGAATAAGTACTACCATTAATTATAATTTGTAAAAGTTGTGTATAGGATAAAGATTGTGATTTCAGCACAATAACTTAGTGGTACCAGCACAGCCTACACTCTTATGAAAGTTCAGTTCCTCAGATATAAGAATTTCCTGGGGAGTTTAAAGTAACAGATATGCACATGCCCACGTAGCCACAAACACGTGCACATGCAAATACCCTTTCCTTTCACTTACCTGTCTATTCCTGTTTTCTGGAGAAACACTGACTTACATTTTGTCATGGAAGGAGGAAAACAACACTTTTACAGGTGGATGTGAGTCTTAAGTGACTTATCAGCAGTGACAGCAGTATGTGTAAAGAACCCTACAGTGAGCCTGCAAACAAGTTTAGGTTTAGCTGCTAGTGGAGTAAAAAGGAAAGAGGGAGGCCACAGCTCAGTGGCCTGCCAAATACAAGGGACACATACAGCTAGGAAAAAAGAACCAAGCATGGTTGACCTACTTGTATCTGATCTGCTTTAATACTCTCTTATATCCAATTTTTGAAAGCATAAGATGTTTTCAGGGCCCTGAGTGCCTTCCCTACAGCCCCCAGGGTTCAGCTGCTTGGATGCAGGGAAAACTTTGATGATGCTTCTCTCTGGCTGTGAGGAATCCCAGCAGTGGCTGAGCCCACTGCACCTGGGAGAGGCTTCTGACCTTCGGCTCTCACCCTTGCTCTCTCTGGTATCCCAGTCCTGTGCCTCCTTGACTCTGACCCAGAGCCTAGCTTGCAGGTGACTTTGTGATTTTTTATCTTGATGTCAGACTTGCTTCATTACTATGGATCTACCTGATGTTCTGGGCTCTTGGCTGAACTAAATGATCACTGCAGACCTCCTTCCCCTGTGTTCATCCCATGTGTCCCCTGCACTGCTGCCACTGCCTGCCACCCATCACCTACCCCGGCACAAAGTGCCTGCTCTTGCTACATCCTGGCAGCTGTAATTGCTGATTAGCAAGTGCAACCACTTAGAGAGCATAAATGTCCTATGAATGCCAGGTGGAAGGTTAATAATAAATAAGCACAATAAAAATAACCCTGTCTAATATATGGAGAGCACTAGATGGCTTGAACTCCTCTGTGCCTACTCTGTAATGGGTGGCTGCCTGGTCAGCAGGAAGGGGGTTGGGTTGGTTTCACCTGATTTTGCTTCATTTTCTACTTGGCATCCTACCTAAAAAAAGAAGCCTGAGTGATGAGGCCAATACAGACGTGATCTGATGACTGAACACTTTAGGGTCTCTGGAAGAGTTTAGAAGGATCCCAGAATTTTTTGTCATTGACCAGTCTGTGGACAGCTGGGCTCTGGAGCAGTAAGCAAACAGATGCTGAAAGGAGCAGTCACAGCTTTTATATTAGAAAGGGCATATGTTTCCATGCATGGCACATTCTGCATCATGCACTTATATCACATTTAGAAAAAAATCTGAGATTTTGGCAGCCCCAACACTTGGAGTATTGAAGAGCTTATGATTAGAGAATTTACATGAAAACAGAAAAAGAAATTTTTTTTTTTTTGAGGAAAAAAACAAAAGAAACAAAACAAAACAAAACAAAACAAGAAAAATAAGTGTGTATGTGTAGAACACTCAGTGGCTGAATTGTCTCATTATGTCTGTGTCCTTGATTCAGCTGTATACAACTATTTGATTCTCAGGGAATTCCCTGCAGTTCTTTGTGGGCTCAAAGAGTTTCCACTTGTAGGTCTTCTGCCAGCATACTGACCTGAGCTGTTTAGTCTGAATCTGGGCATTAGTCTCCATTTAGCTGAGATCAGTGCCTGTGATTTCTGCTGCTGCACAGTCCCAGCAAGGAGTACAGTGAGAGTGACCATCAGCACAATGTTCAGTCTGAAAAAGAGAAAGTATGAAAGAATTCCCATAATGGGAAAAGAGTAGAGAAATCTAGATATATGAAGTTTAAAGGGAAGGCTTTTTAGTTTCTATATTCTGTTCAGAGCTATTTTTTTGGGAGAGGAGAGAATTTTTTCTGCCTTTGGACAATGTTACAATGCCGAGTTATTAAAAAGAAAATGTAATCATTCTCATAGTAGTGATTCTGCCTAGCAGGCTGACAGGTTGAGCACACATATATAATACAGTCTCAGAAAAACAATCCATCTGATGTCAGGTCACATGAATGAGTCATGACTACTTAACAGTTTGTCTGAATATTTATAGTAGAAAAAAAGGTTTGTTTTATATGGTACCATACTCTGTGTCAGACAAATGAACCTAGCAAACAGCCTAATACTCTCACTGCTGTACATACCTAATTTTACACACCACATACATATTATATGTTATACATTGAAGATAGAATTCTACTGCCTTGCTTTAGATACAAGTTTTGTTGTAGCCTGTAACAGATCTGTAGGAAACCTGAATGTCACTTTCTTTACTCCAGCAGTAATCATAAATTACTTCATGTCAAGTATCTTGAGAGTCCTCTGTGGGTTTCATTTCATTATTTGGCTGTGTATATACCTGCTGCAAAAGCAGTGTTCAGTTACCTGGGGTCATTTTCATTCATAGGTATTCTGTAGACCTGTCATTTATAAATACCTAGGGTCCTTGTACGCTCAAGCATAAACTGTTCATTATAGCTTCAATCATTTCACACTTACTGAAGTCAATAAAACACTTTTAAAAATATATTTTCTAAGAAAAATGTACACCATTAAACTACTTAAACTTATTTATAACCTCTTTTTAAACATTCAAATAAGCACTCAGATCCTGAATTAAATATAGCTCTTGTAAAGGCTTCAGAGACTTTCAGACATCCTCATATGAAAATCAGAAAATTCTTAGTTCAATTTTATTTATGCAGAAATTCCCTATGCTTACCCTTGAGATTTAAAATCATAATCTACTAAATTATGTTCAGAAAGTTTCACTCAAAGAGAAAAGAAATCAGCTCTAACAAAAATTCCACAGGACCTTGCCATTTTTCCAGCGCTAAAAGAAAGAAAAATTCTGAAAATAAAATAGGTTGAGGTAAATATTTAATAGAAATAGGGGAGAGATGTTCAGTTCTTGTTTGTGAACATTATCCAAAATTCTCATATTTTATATCACTGTTCCAGGTTTTTATATTTGCCTTAAAAATAAGAAGAAAACCTGCACCTTCAAGCAAAAGAGCATTTAAGTAGAAAAATCTATAAACAGCTTTGTATGTTAAGCTTCAGAATACTGATTACAAGATAGCTTAAAACACATACTCTTGCAGACTTTCCACAAATGTCTAACCAGATCATTTAAAAGGAAATAAAAATCTCCATATTTTTATATTATAGTCATGCCTTCATCTGGCTTAAGATAAACATTTCATGCTATACAGGTTTTACCCATGACCAGCTGCTGATAACTGCTTATTCGACCTCCCCATTGCATATCATTAATCTTTTTCTTACATAAGATGTTTTCTGCAACATAATAATTCAGGATTTTTGTTTTGGTCTTAGTTTTCTTTTTGTTTTATAGGAAAAAACATGGCTAAAAGACATGACCATTTATGACTTCACTCGGTAAATAATAATTTAGTTGTTATAAGTACCATTTTAGGACATCCCATTCTTTCCACACTAACAGAATTTTCTTATCTGTTAAATGCTTCTTTCTTACTACTATAAATAAGATACTTATCTTCTTCAAATGCCAAACTTAATGCTGCCCCAACACATCTGTCCAAACTATGTGTTTGGATGGAAAATGATAAATTAAAGTCTGGATTTCTAAACACCATTTTTAGTATAATTTTCTTTCATCTGCAAAAGCCATTTCATAGCTCATTGCACTGTATTTTATTTTCTTGGCTTTGGAGGATTTCTGTGGAGCTTTTTATTTTAGAAAATAGAAAATGTGTGTGTAAATTTCAATGCATTTTTTGTATTAACATAAGAACCATAAGGAAGACTACCTCTTAACTTTTTCTGTGAAGAAATTGAGTCTTAGACTGCCTTAATTCCTCTTGATCATGGCCCATCACAGTTTACATACTGATTTTCTTTCAGTTCAGGTGATATATTTTCAGATGTTCCATTTGCCACTGACTACAGCATTAACAGGCAGATGCTAATTTTTTTTCAAGGCTTTATGCAATGTGATAATAACAAAAGAGATTGTTGCAAAGTCTTTAACACCTACTGCAAAAATATAAAATGATACAATCTCTTCTAGGTTCCTAGAAATCCAAATAGAATTATTTGTAAAGGAAAGAAGTTGAGAGGAGTAAAAAATCATGTTTAAAGACAATTCATGTAAAAAAAATATGTAAACCACAGAGACTGTATCTACTGTATGTCTAGCAGCAACTGCTAAACGGTGAAAAATTTGTTTATGTTCTTAGTCAAGATATCAGATGTGTTTGTCTGACAAAATGTGTGTGTTCCACTTTCAGGCTTGGTCTCCCTTGCTGACGCAAAATAAAATGAAATATGATTGCTATTTGTTGAGAACGTCTCAAGGCATTTCTTAACTCTGTGTGTTATAATTTGAAGAATCTTGGCATGGTTTCTTAATTTTCCCCTATTATTTTCCTTTGCCTGCATCTCTTCTGTGTTCTGTATCTCATTGTGTCTACATTTTTATTGTAAAAGCATGTATACCACCAGCAGATTAAGAGTGAGGGTCAAAATAAAGTAAAATCTGCAATGATTAAATTAATACTGTGAATAATATCTGTTATTTGAGCAGAAAAGACTGAGCATAATAACTAATAATAAAGAATGCATTTTCCTCTCATGCTGAATACTAAGAAACAATAGAATCATATATGTGGCACATTACAGGACAAAGAATAGGTCATTGAGAGTAGAAATTATTGAATTCTCTTTCACTGACACAAAGTCATTTGTAATTCCTGGACATGCAAAGGAAACGAGTATGTTTAAATATCTGTGAATCCTCACATACCTGTATGCACAGACAGGTGCATTCCAAAATGTACCTATCTCCAGTCACAGCCTTCTCTTTGATTTCTGAATCACTGAGTTTGCCTTCAGGACCATTTTAATCCTTCTTTGTTCTCCTTCCTAGTCAAAAGCATAAATTGTTTTCTGCAGGAAGGACATTTACAGTTCAAATTCATGTTATAGCAATGACATTTTTAGATGACTCCCATCACTTGTGAAAGAAACAGTTCACCTCTTGCAAGAACAAGGACTGAAGCTACTTTCAGATATTCTTCTGAAGAGAAGTAAACAGAAAGACCAAGAAATCTTCTGAGTCTTACAGAGATGTCACTGTAGTACTGGAAAGACTCAAAAGAAAATTAGTAGGAAAATGAATTTGTTTTGTTTAGCTCCCTCTCAAAGGCAGTGCTTTCTCTAACTTCTCCCTTAATTGTAAGCTACAATTAATAAACAGTTCTGGTGTATATGGTGTTGTTCACCCTACATATTTATACCTGTACAGAAAGCAGATTCAAGGACATCACATCAAGAGCAACTGGTTTCCAATTTACTGAGAAAAGAACTTTTTTTCTTTGCTAAGTAGAATTGTTTGAAATTCAAGCTTCAGTTACTTCTGTTCTCCAGTGTTTCAGAACTCAGTCTAATTTGGGGGGCTATTCCTTGCTTCTTGACTGATAGTCTTCACTAGGTAGTGTTAAGGCCAGAGAAACAACAATTTCTTATAGTGCAACGTTGGATCAAGTTCAATTTATACAGACCATATTAGGATTACGATGGTCTTCTTGGGTGCATCACTACTGTGAAGGTCTTCTAGATTGTGTTACCATGCATGCACTGTTGAACAAAATAAAAGAGGATAAGGTGTCAGATAGAGACCTAAACTATATATAATTTTTGGTGGTAGACGGGTTAGTTCGGGGTTATTATTGTTGCTGTTGTAGAGTGGATGATGATGATGATGATATTATTATTATTATTAATAATAATAATAATAATAATAATTCCTTTAAAATTTATTATTTTTCATATTATGATTTAAAGTATGTCAGTAAGAAGTCTGAAGAAAGAAAAGCCACCACAAAAACGTCTGTTAGATGCTGGTGGTCACACTATGTCCAGAATTTATTTAGCATATATATATTTGACCTAGGCACTAGAATTAAACATTCCACTTGAAAGTTGCATCATCTAAAACACTAGATTAAAGGAGCAGATATTTCTGAATTTGTATGCTATTGAGACGATCATTCCATTCCTGTCACTTCTTGCTACTTTATGTGTTTCTACAACAGTGTGGATGGAACCTGATTTAGGAAAAGTTCAACACTGTTCAGAAAAATATCTCTCTAGAAGATAAGAGTGAATTGAGAAATAGGCTTGGATTGTTCCTGCAGGGGCAGCTGATTAACAGCTGTTTACCAACTGAACTTCATAAAACATCCCTGTTTTTTTTTTTTTATGGGTTTCTAGCCATCTCCAACTTAATCATTTGTTCCTAAGGAAAAATGATAAAGACTGTATTACAACTGTTCCTGAAGACTGTTTTCAGAAAGAAAACTCTGCATTTCTTCTTCCTGTAGTTTCTTATCTGTGCAAAAAACTGTGTTTTCAGGAGATGGTTGTAATTTGTCTCTCAACTGACTGCAATTACCTTAAGTTTGACTGTATCTCTCAAACTAAAAGACTGCAGTTATTTACTTTGACATTACCCCTCTTGTTCTGCTAAATATATGGCCATTTATCATATATGCTTGTTGATATTTTCCTCGTAGAAAGCAACATGCATATGTAAGTGTATTTTCTTTTTTTGATTCTTGAAGCTGGGTTTTATACTTATTGAAACTGGTGAGAGTACTGACTGCCTGTCACTGAGGCTAAAACCAGAAGGGAAAGCTTATGAAAACGATGGTTAGCTTTGAAATGCTGAATGCTATCTGCTGAAACTGTCCTGTTTGCAAAAATAATGACATGCAAACAAAAGACACACATTGATTGACGTGCTGGATATGAACACATGTGGATTTGAATAATATTGTGAGAAAAGACCTTTGGGGTAAGTGCTGGCAAGAACATGTATTGGAATCTCAGCAAAGAAATAGTCTCCAGATGTTTGATTCTTCTTATGTAAACATTAACTGGATTTTGTTGATATTTTTGAAAATTATAATATGCATCAAAAACCTACCTACTTCTAGTAATTTCTTCACAAAACAGAAGAAATTGGGAGTACCAGAGATTAAGGTTACCCCTTGAGTACAGACATAATAATTATTCAGGATAAATCCCATTGTTCTTATTCAGAAGGTTATTGTTTTGGGGTCTGATTTTTTGTCTTGGGTTTGGATTTGTTTGTTTGTTTGTGCTTTTCATATTGATTATTTTAAACTGTTTTTAGTAGCTAATTCCATTTACCAAAGAATTTAAGTACTGATTAAAAGCAGTTATACAAATATAAATCAGTAAAAATTAGAAAATGTAGCGATAAAAGATTGCCAATGTCCTCATGATCAAAAGAGAAGTCTAAAGGAACTGCAAGTGAAAGGATTCTATCAAGTTTTAGTGTATCTTCAACCCAAAGACTGATGTTTTGTCCAAAACAGTAAACAAGGATCAAAGCTACAAGACACAATAGGCACGAGGATAAAATTAATGATTGCAATTTTACCTAGGGTTTTATATTTATAATGTTCTGCATCTGTACCAAGTGGACTTATACTATGCATTTTAGAATAAAGCTCCATAAGGCAATGCCAAAATCTTATTTCTGATTATGCAAACAGCTTGACAGCTTTGTGTGATACAGAAATAATTTTAGAAAGTGTATCTTGTGTATCTTTGACTATTCTGGGTATCTAGTGTCTGTTGGGCTCATTTGAACTGCAAATCTGGCAATTTCAAATTGCATACAACTGTCTTGGAAATTATGGATGCCTCTCAAATGCCTTCTTGTTGTTCTTTAGATGTTCTAACTTAATGGATATTTTTTTGCTAACTCAGAAAAAAACCCCCAGGGTATTATAGGGATTTTGAAGCAAGCGCTTAGAAGTTAAAGGAATATTTTAGAGCAGCAAAAAAATATTTCCTATTAGAAACAGGTTCAAATCAGATAGCTGAACAACAGGACAAGATTTCTTTGGGTATGCATTTTGTCTGTGTGCTATATAAGAGCACCATGACATATCCCAGACTTAGAACAAAAATCTTCAGAATTTACTCTAATAAATCTTTCTGGAATAATATTTCTGAATTTTAACAATAGATTGTAAAACATAGGCCAGGTCCAATATGAAAAAAAAAAAAAATAAGTAAAATTACTGTGTCAGTCTACAATCAAACTGCTTTCATCCAAAACTTTCTGTCAAGACTATGGTGAATGGACGATAAGGAAAGCATTAAGGATGTTAAAGGTGCAAAATTGCATTTTTAAAGGTGAAAGTTTGTGTTGGGTTGATGTGGCCAGAAATGTGTATTCTGTCACCATCTGTTAAGACCAGGTGGGGTAGTGATTCCTTATCTCTGTGGCACATACCATCTGCTAATGGTCCATCTTTAAGACAAGATGGGGCAATCATCTTTATCTTTTCCACAACCCATCCTCCCTCCAGGAAGAGATCATCTGCTGCTGGGCCATTAAGTCCCACTGTATGACTGATAAAATTCCATCATCCCATTGGGAGATGGTCAAGCCAGGGGGAGGAGTCAAGCCTTTCCCACCTAGATAAAAACTGAGATTTTGGACAGCAAGTTACTTTCTTTCCACTGGATTCCAGAGGAAAAGCCAGACCTTTCTACATCATCTCTGGACTTTTGGAGGAAGGCTGCACCCTTCTACAGGAGCACTGCTTCAGCTGAACCACACCTGCCACTGCAGGGGACTGCAGCCACCATTTAATGACTGACAGGGTGTCAGGTTGTATTCTGACTCTGTCAGGGTTGGGATTGTTTTTTTTAATACTGTATTTCTATTTTAATTTTCCCTGTAAAGGACTGTTATTCCTAATTCCCATATCTTTGCTTGAGAGCCCCTTAATTTCAAATTTATAATAATTTAGAGGGAGGGAGTTTACATTCTCCATTTCAAAGAGAAGCTTCTGCCTTTATTGGCAGATACCTGTCTTTCAAATCAGGACAGAGTTTCAGCCTGGCATATCAGAAATGGGACTAGTTATTGCATATATTTTTAAAAATATTATATCAGAACAGAAAAGTTTAAGGTAGATGTACTAAGAAATATTTAATAGCTGAACTTTGTCATGGTTATAGGGACATAAGAGCAGCCAGCAAGACTTGTTCAGCCTTTAATAATCTGATATGGCCAGTGCTTAAATCCATTGGAGAATGGAGATTGACAGTGGACTATTGAGGCCTGAATGAAGTAATACCATGGCTGAGTGCTGCCCTGCTGGACATGCTAGAGCCTCAGTATGAAACTGAGTTCATGGCAGCAAAGTGGTGTCAGCATGACATTGACAATTCATTCTTCTCCATTCCTCTATCAGCAGAGTGAAGGCTACACTCTGCCTTTCCCTGGAGGGGGGCACAGTACACCTGGAACTGATTGCCCCAGGGATGGAAATACAGCCCCACTACTTGCCATGGACTGATCAGACTGCACTGGGAAAGGGTAAGGCTCTGGAACATTTTTTATGTAGATGACATCATTGTATAGGGGAACACAGCACAGGAAGGCTTTGAGAAACGGAAGAAGATAATCCAGATCCTCCTGAAAGCTGTTCTGTCATAAAGCAAAGCAAGGTTAAGTGATCTGCCCAGAAAATTTAGTTTTTAGCAGTAAAATGGCAAAATGGATGTCACCTGGTTCCAGTGGATGTGTTCCCACCAACCACAAGAAGGAAGCACAAGCTTTCCTAGGCACCTATGCATTTGGAGAATGCATAGCCCAGAGAACAGACAGATCATAAGCCTTCTCTACCATATGAAACAGAAGAGAAATTATTTCAAGTGGGATCCCAAAAAACAACAAGCTTTTGAACAAATTAAACAGGAGATTGATCATGCAGTAGCCCTTGGGCCAGCCAGAACATGATGTGATGGAAGGCGCTCTGGAGAAGGTGAGAATGGTCCTTGAGATTCTAGCAAGAAGTACCCAGGCATAAGTACTGGGGTACTGGAGTTCAGGATACAAAGGATCTGAGGCCTGTTAGACCCCAATTGAAAAAGAGTTCTTACCACCTTATGAAGGAATTTGAGCTCCTTCAGAAGTGAGTGCAAAGCAAAGCTTCTCCAGGCACCTTGACTGCCAGAGGAAAGTCCCTTATACACATCATGCCATTGTGCCATGTGGAGAAACTGAATCCTTCTGATGACACAGTGAGTTCAACTAGGAATTCCCAGTCACCCAGGGCTCTTGGAGATCATCATGACCTGAAGGTGAAAATGTTGTACTACCATCAGAAGAGGATGAGGAGCAAGTGGCACATGCTGAGACACATGAGAAGACCCCACCATATAATCAGTTGCTTGAAAATGAAAAGCAACACCCTTTTTCACTGATGGTTTTTGCCATATCATAGGGACAAATCAAAAATTAAAAGCTGCTGTATGGAGTCATGGTGAGTCTCAGAAGCTGTTGGGGCACAAGGTGAATCCAGTCAGGTCACAGAGCTAAAAGCCATCCAGCTGGCTGTAGGTATCACTGAATGAGAGAAATGGCCAACACTCTACTTTTATACTGACTCATTCATGGTAGCAAATGCTCTGTAGGTTTGGCTAGACTAATGGAAAAAGGCCAGTTGGCAGCACTGAGGAAAAGCCATCTGGGCTGTTGAATTGTGGCAAGATATCCCTGCCTGGATAGAGAAGTTGACTGTGGAATTACATCATGTAGATGCACATGTACAGCGCCCAAGTGTTGGGCTCCTGAAGAGCACTGCAACAACAGACACGTGGATCAAGCTGCCAAGATTAAAGTGCCTCAGGTAGATCTGGACTGGCAACACAAGGGTGAGTTATTTCTGGGTCAGTGGGCCCACAGTGCCTCAGGTCACCAGGGAAGAGATGCAATAGACAGATGGGCTCATGATGGAGTGATGGACTTGATCATGGATGCTATCTCCCAGATTATTCATAATTGTGAAACTTCTGTTGCAATCAAGCATTTTGTGAAGACCTTTTGATATGGGGGACAATGGTTGAAACATAAATATGGGGAGGCTTTCCAGATTGATTGCATCACACTCCTGCAAACCTGCCAAGGCAAGTGTTACGTGCTGACAATGGTGGAGACAAGTATGGGATGGCTGGAGACGTATTCTGTGCACCCCACCACTGCCCCTAACACCATCCTGAGCCTTGAAAACCAAATTCAGCACCCAAAAAAACCCAGAGTCAGGCAATGGGTCTCATTTCAAAAACAGACTCATAGATATCTGGTCCAGAGAGCACGGTACTAAGTGTATCATATATTCCAAATCATATTCACCAGGCACTGGGAAAGTGGAATGGTGCAACAGACTATTGGAAAGCACACTGAAAGCTATGGGTGGTGGGATCTTCAGACAGTGGGATCTACATTTAGTGAAGGCCATCTGGTTAGTTAACACTAGAGGCTGTACCAATCAAGCTGGACCTGCACAATCAGAGCCCCTCCGCACCACAGAAGGAGATAAAGTCCCCATGATGCATATTAGGAGAATGTTAGGAAGACAGTTTAGATTAGTCCTGGCTCAAGAAAGGGCAAACCCATCCATGGCACTCTTTTCACTCAATGACTGGGGTGCATTTGATGGGTAATACAGAGGGACGGGGAAACACAATGCATAACTCAAGAGAATTTGATTTTTGGTCGAGAGCAGCCTGAAATGCTTAATTGCATATGTGATATAGGTTTCTATATAACACTGCCATTGGATGTCGTAAATACTATGGACAACAAGTATGGACTACTCCAGTTACACCAGCCATGGACGAAATGAATTCAACAAACACCTTGGGTGGATTGCCAGTTACTACTGAAACAATACCTGTGCATGTGTATGTCTCTGCATATATATATATATGTGTGTGTGTGTGTGTGTGTGCATATACTTGAAAGACATAAGATCTGGGCATCACCTTGATGGTATAGAAAAAGGGGTGGATAATATCACAGTTATGGAGAAAAGGGGTGGAGTTTCTAGTACTATTTGATTCCATACTACCTACATCAGTGTGTGTGTGTGTGTGTGCATATACTTGAAAGACATAAGATCTGGGCATCACCTTGATGGTATAGAAAAAGGGGTGGATAATATCACAGTTATGGAGAAAAGGGGTGGAGTTTCTAGTACTATTTGATTCCATACTACCTACATCACGGCAGGGGCATGGTTTAAGCAGGAAGAAGATGGAGCTGGAAGCAGAAGGGGCAATGTCTTTCAGGGCTCAAGGGACAGGCTGTGCAGGTTTCAGGGTCACAGCTGGGCGCTCTCTGCCAATCCCTTTCCCATTCCTCTGAACTGCAGCTTTCCAGCTTTGGTGCTAAAAGACAGCACCAGCAAACTCAAGACACTGCTCTGAGGAAAAAGAAAAGAGACAGTGGGCGAGGAGCAGAGCCCAGTTGGACCATGCAGCCCCCAGGCTGCAGCTGTGGTGACCACTGCTGGTGGAGCCCAGGCTGCAGTGGAGCCATCAAGCACTCCAGTCCCACTCCTGTAAAGTCAGGCCCAGGAAAACTTCCCCTGACCTGTTTCAGAGCCCTGTCAGGTCCCACCAAGTTTTGCCTTGTCCCTGTATTTCCATGGTGATTTGGCTGGGGGTTGAGGGAGGGAAGTTAAACCATGAGCCTCCCTGGCTTACTGCCTCTGCTTTCCTCTTGCCTGAAGCCAGTCACGATTTTGCCTTTGTCTGGGAAAACCACACCTGGAGTTCTCTTTGGGAAACAACTCTCTTTTATTAACATTGCTGTGGTTACTAATATTTTTCCATAAACTGTGATTCCATTTTATAGTCTCTCCTAGTGTTTCCTCCACTATCAGAAGGAGTGGGGGGATATCTTGAGTGGGTTTAATTTTCCCACTGGATTTTAAACACACCATATGTTCAAATGTGTATAATAGAAGAGTTGACCAATAGAAAAATTAAATTTGTGACTCTTAAGTGTGTTAATTTGCCAGGTAACTACTGTGTATTTTTCAGCTCTGCAACCAATACTAACTTTTAGGAAAATCTATAAACCATGGTTTAACAGAATAAAGGAAAGTGCTTTCATGTCTTTTGTTGTTCTTTCTGTCCCTGAGTTCCTTCTGTGCTTCCTCTGCCTTTTTTATCAAGCTCAATTTTTTCTCCTCTTTCATTCAGATCACCCCACCAGGCTACCTCAGGCTGTCCGTCTGATGTGTTTCAATGTGTTTTTCTCCTCCTTCTTTTCCCATGAAGCCAGGCTTGACTTCTTCTTCATTTCTTTTACATTAATAAGTTCGTTGTGGTTTTTAGGTCATGGTTCTAGTTTTGAGGCTCATAGTTCCTAAATTTTAGTTCCCCTAGCCAGTATATGTTCTTGATAAAAGTGCTCCTAAAGATGGCTTTCTTAATACTTCTTCAGTTAAAAACCATAAAATAATATAATTAATCTTAATTGTGTGATCAAGATATGTACATATTATATATATGTGAGATTGTGCTGTCTTATGGATGCTGCTTGTCTTCTCCCTGTGATTCCAAAATCTCTCAACAACACTGATTCTTCCTCCCGACAGATTGACATCTCCCAACATGTATCACTGGCACTGTTAGCATCTTCTTTCTTTGAATCTACTTAAATTTCAGCAGTTCCGATATTAATATTTTTTCTAAGGAAACAAAATTTGACTGGGAATTATTAATTTATTGCTGTATTACACTGAGAATACCTCAGCCCTAGAAACTATCCCCACCTTCATTTCAAAGTTTAGTACAATAGATAAGAATAACTCAAAATGGAGACCTCCCTCACCTCCTCAGCTAAACATGTATTTTCAGCTAGTTAAATTCCATTTTCCTCAGCTTGTATCAAGTTATGTGCTGAGAAAGCAATTAGAATAGCAGGTGATGTACCACAACTGGAGAGCCACATGGGGTTACACAATAAGAGATGTTTTTAAAAGACACATGGCAACCAAATAATATGTCTTCTACAGGGATCTTTTCAACATAAATGTTTCCCTGAAAAGCAGTGCCCCAGCTGTTGTGCAAAGCCCTGGTTTCTTGTCCATCCTTTGACCCGTGTGCAAGGAGCAGCTGGTTACCACATTAGCACACCACCAACAAACTGATTGGCATGTGAAGTCATGAAAAAGGAGAAAGGCCAAGGTACAACGCTAGAAATACATGAGGCAATTATGAGAAGGGACTCAACACTGTGCATCTTACAATCAGTGCATGCAGCTTGACAGGTTTTGCATTTTTGCCAGTATCACAGCTCAGAGCTCATTTCTCTGAGCAGCTGCAAAATTTGGGAAGCTTCCAGCTCACAGGAAACTCTAGATTTTTTTCTTATTTGTTCATTTTGGGTTGATTCAGAACAAAAACCTTTTAAAAAATCTGGAAAGTGTAATGCTGCATTTTAGCCAGCTCTGCTTTACGAACTACTACATGGCAGTATGGTACACCAATTACTGACACTCAGTTTGGCTTGAAAATGAAATCTAAGTGCTGATGGCTATAAATATTACTCTCAGGAAACACTGCCCAAATAAACTTACCAAACATGAACTACCTAGGCTGTCCACTCAGTATTCATAAATTTTAATAAATATTTTCTCTTCCTGATTAAAAAAATAAAAAAATTGTCAAGTACCAAAAACTATAAAAGAAAAAACAAGAAAAAATTCTCATCTTTGAAATAATGCTCCTAATCTCTTTTATCAAAGAAAAGGGTAATCTACACCTGCAAATTCAGCTTTTCTGTAAATTCACTAGATATTTATAAGTAAAATAAAACACTGTATTTAGCATAGATTCATTCTTCAGCAATTCTGTTCAGGCCACATAGAAATCCAAAGCAAAAATGGAAAACTGTCACCTAAAAATTTTTCAGGATTTTCACTGGCACATTTATTTGCAACATCATCCTTGAAGAGCTATGGAAGAGTAGAAATGCTCAACACTTCTCATATACAGAATAAATTCAGTATGACTCATCATAACTTTAAACCAGCTTAGTTTACTATCCTTCTGAAGGGTCAGTCATGTTTGTCACACTTACATCACACATTAACATGAAAAATCTCAGAACCTCCATGGATTATAGCCCCAAACAACCACAACTACCATAGCACTTCTGTAAAACATCAGACTACAAAGAGACTTTGACATGTTCACAAGAACTGAAGCAGTCAGTCATTTTCAACACAGCCCAGATGAACACAACAGAAATAACATTTCTGAGGGCATGTCCTGCAGTGGGAAGGAGACTCACTGAATGGCCAAGAGCATCTTGGAGAGCATCTGCAGAGCATCTAATCCAAGCCTTTTGTTCAGGTGTGGTCAGTTACAGCAGCTTGCCCAGGATCATGTCTGGTTTTGTTTTGAGAATGTACACAGATGGTGACCCCTCAGCCTTTTGGAGAACCTGTTCCAGTGTTCAGCCACAGTTATGGAAAACTTTTTTTCTTATGTTTAATCAGAATTTCTATATTTTAGTCTGTAGCCACTGGACATCTGTGAGGAGAGTTTATCTCTGTCTTCTTCATTCCTTCCATCAGTTATTTTTACACATTTATGATGTTCCCTGGAACCCTCTTTTCTCCAGGATGAATAGCCACATCTCTACACTCCTTTGTCAGATTCCAGACCTTCAATATTTTATCTCTGGTTTGCTGGATTAGTTCTACTCTCTTGGACTTTCGTTTCATATCTCCCTTGTACTGGTGGGTTCAGAATTGGACACAGCACTCCAGATGTGCCTCACAAGTGCTGAGCAGAGGTAAAGGATCACGTCCTCCAATCTGCAGGCAACACTCTTATAAATGGGCATCACAGTAGCATATGTACTTTGTTTGGAAGCCTCTACTCCTTCCCTTGTTGTAAAGCTGTCCTTATAGCAGAAGTTTTCAGCATCAACTATTTTATTTTTCATTAACTGTAAAAAAAAATCAATGCAGATGAAAAATAGGACCAAATACATTGCAAATAAACCAAATAAACATGAAGTTGTTGGAGTCTGGGCTGAAACCTAGAAAACTCAGGTCTCTAAGCAGACCTTCCAATCTCTTTCTATACTCTGCCTACTTTAATTTAGGTTAAAAAAAATCAAAAATCAAAAATCAAAAATCAAAAATCAAGTAATTACCTTTGAGCTTATTTAAGACTAGAAAAATTAAATTGAATCATTAAGGTAACATTTCGTCATTTTCTTTTCAACAACTGAAGCTGTTTCTTCCAAAGTCCTTGAGGCATCTGAAATCTGCTCAGCAGTTCCCCTGTTTTACTGAATAATGACCTCAGAGTGTTCGCATCACAAGAAAATAAAGAACCAAGTCCCATTACAGCCATAATACAATGGCCACTTCTCACTCCTGATGTTATCCTGGTCCCAGTCCCTAGTGCACACATGATCTCAGTAATCTCCTTACTAGCTAAATCCAACTGTTATATCACCAAACATATATCCCAGGTGCAAGGCAACAGGGAAGCAGAGGTGAGATGTGAGCTGTCTTAAACTGCCACTCAGCCATCCTATTTTAAACCTGCCTATACTAGAAATGCTTACAATGCTAGACACAGATTTGCATAGCTCAGCATTAAATAGCAAACAAGGGGTGGGATGCTGACCCTGCCTCAGTTGTACTAAAGACCATTTCACCCTGTTGCCAAATCAAGCAGGTTTTTTTTAAGATGATGAAGGTTTTACCTAATCTGCTTTCAAAAATATTTTTTTTAATCTTGAAATAATAGAATCATAGAAAAGTTAGGGTTGGAAGGGACCTTAAAAGTCACCTACTTCCAACCCCTCCCTGCCATGGGCAGGCACACTTTTGACTAGACCAGTTTACTGAGAGTCCCAGGCAACGCAGTCTTGAAAATTTCCAAGTATAGGGCAACCTGTTCCAATCTTGCTGATTTCAATCTAAACCTACTGTCCTTAACCCTAAAACCTGAATTGTTGTCTGAAATCACTGCCTTTTTGATCTATAGCAGTTAAGGCAGCAAACAAAAAATGCTAAGAGTTTTAGGAGAAAGAAAAAAAATGCAAAACATTAAGCTACACTACATTGGTTTAGTTGTTTTTATAGCAATACCTTGTATGTATTCTTTCTATCCCAAAAGTAAACTCAAGAAAGTTCAGAGAAAGATTACACAGATGATCAATATTTTGATTAAATAAATTAGGGTGCATTGTTCTGTAAAAGAATGATTGAAAGGTATTAATGAAAGGTAAACATATCATGGACACAACTAAAAAAATTGAATAGGGAGTAACTATTTATTCTCTGAGGATATCCTAAAGAAGGGTGATATTTTGAAAGAAAAAAAAAGAGACCCTTTATTCATAGCTGATTGACAAAAAAATCACCATAAAAGATAAAAATACATATATAAAAATTAATTTATTGAATTACATGTAAGAATAACAAAATAAATTAAAAATTATCATTTTATATTGCATCAGAACATCAGCTCAGAAACCCCCTGATCTATAAGTTGATGTGCAATGTGAGAATTATCAATGTTCCTGTAATTATTTCACAAGTTTCAAGTACATAAGCCACTGTCAGACACAGGAATGTATGATAAAATGTATCTGGTAGCTTCTTGAAATGTCATCTGTTAAAATGAGAGGAAAAAATTTGTGGCTGGAATAAAAGTAATGAGATAAAAATATGTGAGTTTTATCCCCTTTACTTACCCTTTGCCAAAAAGACCTTGGAGAATGACTGTTAGAAAGCATTTCTTCCATTTTTCTGGCACATGCTATTATCAACCTCTGATCAAAATTGCAGTTCTATGGAATACTTGATCAATAAAATACTCAAACCTCTTGTTACCAAAGGATTTGTCTTCCACTCTACTTTATTTTGTTTCAATATTACAGTGAAATAGAAAATGATTTCTAAAGGATGGGCAATGCATTAGTAATGCCAGAAAAAGAATTAAATGCAAGCAACACTTTTTTACTTTACCAAAGCAGAGATTTTGGTTTGATTGTACAATTAAAAGCAGAAGTTTCACTCAAAAAATAGAAATTAGGAGAGTAGATACTGAAAATATATCTGAGATCATGGTTATTTTTCAAACTGACATGCAAAGATCTCTGAGGCTTTTCTCAGCTATGGAAGCCAAGAAACCAGCAGAATACTATTTCACTGTCACAGTGCTGCCCTCAGAGTTAGTTATGTTTGAGATTTCATAAGTGGGCCAATGGAGTAGCACTTCAGACTTCCCATACAAAAATGTCTGTGAGCCTAGCTAAACTCACTGCTCCAAAATCTGCTAGAATAGATTGTCTGAAAAGGCCATGACTCTCCATGAATGAAGATTCTTATGACTATATGATAAGAAAAGTTATCTTTTACTCACATTGTGATATGGAGAGTGGCTGTATAGCCATTTACAATCCCTTCTAAAACTTACTTTTCTATGAACCAGTCTTATCTGTGATTTGCTGACATCCACAAGTAGCCTTTTGTGAGACCCAGGCAAAGAAAAGGGAACTCATGCCCCATGTTTACAGCTTTTATCACCAGAAATACATAAGATATTAGTAATTCCTTTGAATGTCTAAGAAATTTTTGTACCATAAAAAGTACAGTAAAAAATAATTGAAGTTTGAAAAAATCATGCCATGACATTAATACATTTTTTGTGTATCAGTGTGACTTGTGAAAAATGAAAAAGGCAAATCACACTAATTATGTCCAATAAACTTGGATTATGAAACATATTGTTGAACATTCTTTTGATTTTTCTGATTGCTTACAGTGTTTTTCTTTCAGAACAATTACAAAATCTACAAATAGAAAC
This sequence comes from Tychaedon coryphoeus, assembly GCA_013398595.1. Taxonomy (NCBI): domain Eukaryota; kingdom Metazoa; phylum Chordata; class Aves; order Passeriformes; family Muscicapidae; genus Tychaedon; species Tychaedon coryphoeus. The sequence goes on along the minus strand of WBND01000864.1, from coordinate 108,482 downwards.
AAAACGCACCATTTTAAATCTTGATGGTCTAGTCTGGATTAAAATTTTTACAGCAAAATGATGAAATAGGCCTGTTTTGCTTGTTGGTTTTGTTTCTCTAATGAATATGCAAATGCTTTTTTTCCTCAATGTATCTTTCACTACTAAAATCATAGGGATTTGTAAAGGTCAGTTTTACTTACTGGATGAAAATAAAAAAATTTGATTTTGCTTAATTATGTTCCCATTGAATTCAGATTATGCTAATACAGTTTCAATAAACTTTTGTGTTGTTTTCAGGAAACAGAATGTTAAAAAGAGAAGGAAAGTAAGATCTTTTTTATAACACCATAAGAAAAAATATACTAGAGAAGAAAAATAGCCAACTAATCTAGTTGTCTGTTTATATATGATATAAAAAACATTAAAAAAAAAACCCGCAGGAATTTCTCATTATGATGCAAAATTACTACTTTTTCAATGTTTTAAGGTAAGAAAAGCAGGGTTAGGAAACTTATCCTATCTTATGTAGGAATTTTCAGCACTGTCATAAACACTCAGTAAAAAAAAAAAAATGGGCTGATATTGGCTGGTATCAAGTGGTTTACTTGATCAAATGACTTCCAGAGGCTGATTAGACATTTTGCAAAAAACAAGAAAGTAGAAAAAATCCTGTTTTATTTTATAAATTTTACATTAATTGCTTTTCATTTCCTTTGAGAGTATTCCTTTGTTCCTACTCTGCAAGAATAAATATCCAATTTGCCTCTCTGTATTGTTATTATTTTGTGCAGCAGTACTGTCATCTCCCATTGTATACATAAAATAAACAATCTCATTTTTTTATGAGTTGTAGAGTAATAACATTAAAATATTATTTGTTTTTATTTCAAAATGCATATAAGTACTTTTATATACTGGCTTAGGACAACTTAAATTTGCTTTTGCACAAGGTCAGAATTTTTTTCATTTCCTTACCTCGAAGTAGCTTTCCATAACCATATGGTGTTACAACTCAAAAGGCAGTAAATTGAGTAAGGAGACATAGAAAAAAATACAGCTCTGAAACTGAGTATTTAACACAGTGAACCTAATTGGTGGAAGTTAATTAAAGCAGCACCCTCATAGTTGGTTTGTAGAAATATTTTCTTATTTAGAATTTTGCTACTATTCTTTAGAGTTAGTATTTCATTTTCTAGAATTTAAAAATCAGGGTGAACAAGCATTTGCACTAGGCATTATTTTACTTAATGGGGAAAGCATTCCTCCTTTGCCTTTAAATAGACATATTGGTTGTACTGCATGTTTCTCCAAAAAAAAAAAGAAGGAAAAATCCCAGAAATACTGATAAATTGTCTCAGAATTCACATTTTCAGCGCACTATAATTAAGTGTCCAAGTTCTCATTTTTCATTTGCTAAATAAAAGCATATTATAGTTTTTTATTGTGCTTGCAGCAAAACAGTAATTGACCACCAAAAGGGCTTTCAGATGCATATTATACATTTGACAAAGTCTAAGTACACAGAAGAAGAAACCAGAAATTGTATTGATTTTGTATGGAATGGCAAGACTGATACCTCTTCATTTGCTTTTCCACAAAAGAAGTGTGACAAAGGAAATCCAGCATACAAGGAAAGTGTGTAACAAAACAGTATATAATCAAAAATTAATCAATTCAGAACTAAACTAAACCATACGCCATCCTGTTGCTCATAATGGAAAGAAACACGTTAGGTACTTTTAAAAAGACAATTAAAGAGAAATAATTTCACATATGTGAAACTATTAATCTATTTTTATCTACTGTATATCCTTTCTCTGCTTGAATTTGGGTTGAAAACCAAGACTACCAAAGTATTTGGAAGTGTTTATTTTCCTTTAGTGAAGCAAACACCAGAATTCACCAGAACAGTTGTGTTGAATATCAACTTTAACATCTCTAGAGTATTTGCCAGAGATCCACTTTTTCAAAGTAAAGGTTTCACTAGGCTAAGGTATGGTGTCAGTGCAAAAAGAGAAGTAACAAGACTCTCATGTTGGATGCCTAAGGTACAAACACATGGAAGCCTGAGGATCAAGTTCTTATCCTGCTCAATTCAAAACAATTCAAAACCCCTCAGATACAAGGGGAAAAGAGCACTCACCTCACACTGAAAGTCCTGTATTTGCCCTGAATACCAATCTAATATAGTGCTCCACAAAGACTTCAGTTTTCCTCCCAGCGGAGAACAAAAGCAAACTTCAGAATCTCAGAAGTCACCATGTAACAAAAGAGTCGCCGTGCCATCAGCTGCATAGGGAACAGATTTTCAAAGTCAAAAAGTGGGACACCTTATGCCATCTCCTTTTAAAGCACACTTATGTGCTTGGTGTTCTGGCTCTTTGAGTTGGTTTAGGAAATCTCCTTCACAGCAGTAAAGGCATCAAAGAAAGTCTTAGCACTACTACTTTTCTGTTATGGGAATAGTCATTTATAAAAGCATGCAAAGTATTTTTATACTATAGCACAAGCAGCGTTATCAAACCCAAGAGTTTAGGAAACCAATTTGCAAATGTCCTCTATGTTGCTCTGTCATGATTCCTTGGAACAGCATTCTTGTATCATTTTGTCATGCCACTTTTTTCATAAGCCCCCAACCATGATATTAAACTTCATTATAGCGGAATTTCTGCATTATTTCAATTTTATTAAATGTAAGAAAGTCATAATATGTTTAAGTTTAAAGTTGTACATTTACATGAAAATAAAAAGAAAAAGCAACAAGAAAGAACAAAATATAAAAAGGCATTGAAATGCCACACACTAACTTGTTTTTAGAATTTTAGAACATACTGCAGTTCATGCTGATATGTTTACAGACTTTCCTGTAAAACTCAGTGGCATCTGCTGAGTTCTTGTAAGAATTTTGAAATCTACACTCAGCAATATAAATGAAAGTTTGCCAATTTTATTTTTAATAGCACCTGTTTCACACAGAAGCTATATATACCTCTATCATGTATACATACAAATTCACATAAATATAGAATGTTAAAAATATAGTGTTCCTCTTTACAAGACATTTTGAAAATGTCCATCAGGTCAGTTGCAAATGCAATTACAAAGCAATTAGGTATTTATTTTGCCTTAGGGATTATATAATTTGAGAGAAAAAATGTTTGAAAAATTATGAATATTTTTCTGCCTATTCTTTGTAAGCACTAAAGGCTAACTACGTTTTAAAATAGTGTTTCGCATCTCACATTTCTCTTGGACGGTTTTGAATATGAGTTAATTTTTACCTAAAATTTAATGAGCTACATATGTACAAGGCACCTTCATGGCATTTCAGTGCTGTAACAGCTAGCTTCAGAATACTCCATTCTCATAATTGTTTATTAATATTACACTCATTTAACTTAAGTGCATATCTCACTGCTCATGCCATGTGCACACAAGTCAGATAAGGTGCTTTGAGTCACCATCCCTGGAGGTGTAGACATGGCATTTAGGGATATGGTTTAGTAGTAGAGTTGGCAGTGTTGGTAGAATGATTGAACTTGATGATCTTAAGGGTCTTTTACAGCCTTAATGATTCTATAATTCTATGATTCTGTGAGCAAAGTCACCTCATATTAAGAAAGAAAGGGAATGACATATATGTGAAGCCAAGATTCTTCAGCTATTGCCATGCCTCTTATAAAAATATAGGAAATTTAATGAGCTTTCACACTTTCTGCAGAAGAGCCAGAAAAGTATAATGCTATGGCAACTAAATTGCTGTGTAAAACTTATTTTGATGCTGTTGATACTGCACTTATTTATGCCTATTATTGAGTTACTACATGAAGAGTTATACCATGCTGTAACTGTGTACATCTGCAGTAAAAAAACTGTGCTGATCCTCAAGAAGTTTCCTATGGCTGACTTTACCTATGGAAAGTACAAAGATAACCTTACCTTTATCTACAATAGTTGAAGAAATCTTCTGAAGAATCTTCTGACAAGCAGAAAATTCTCTTGATTGTTAGAATTATAAAATTTAAGTGAAACAGAAGTTCAGAGCAGGAGTTATTCTATACCAATATGTGGAAATGCACTGACTTTTGTTTAGCTGAATCTAAAGCAACAAAATCCAGCTAAGTATATAAAAGTGGCAGAAGAGTGAGATGGGATAAAAAAAAACCTCAATCAAAGCAGCAAAAACTAAGCTTTAACAGAAGTCTAAAATCAAACACTTGGAAAATAAATGCATCTGAAAATCTACATCTTCTACAGAAATTACTAGAGTTTCTTAAAGAAGTTAGAAATGGTTATTATTGTATTTTAGGTTAGGTAGACCACATCACAGAAGAAACTGAGATACTTGATTTCAGAACCTACAAAACAATAAACAAATCTGTGAGCATTCAAATCCCAAGATCAGATAAAAAGTGCATAGAGTGAGTGAATATTTATACATATTAAAATACTTGTAAAGATTCACAAGTCTAACAGCTAAACATTTGCAAAGTAGAGACATTATTTTGAGCTCACTGGGTCTATGACAACTTGTATCAGATGTTATTTTTCCTATATTTGATTGGTATAGTTTAGATTTGAATTATATTTTTTCCCAATGCAGAATAATGATTAAAGCAGAAAACACACACCTATTATTTTTTCTTAGTTTAGTGCAGAATTTCCATCACTTCTAATGGATACATGCTTATAAATTAATTTATTTAATACATAGGCAGATGAATGGGTAGATGTATACTTCTGCGTGCAGATGTGTATATTTTCATAAAGTCAAACATAATGCAAGTCTTGCAATAGAAAGGTTCACTTAACAAATATTACATATGAAAGTTACATAGAAAGAGGATATTATCTAAAAATTATATTCAACTCAGTAAATGAGAGTCTGACAAAAAAAATATAAATAGATCCTTTTAACATTTACCCGTCTTTTGTTTTTTTAGTCAAAAATTGAAAAAGCATGATCATATTTGAAAACACAGATTTTGATTAGATTTTAAGCAGCCTATAGAATTTCTGTGGATTTTTATCATACTTAATAAAAAGCAGCATTAATTTTAAACAATAAATAATTCATAATAGTGAACATATCTTTAATGAAAATTTACTGCCAGTATTCGGTATTATGTATCTTTTAATAAATATGCTTAATTTTTTTTTTTAATAAAGTAATATCTAAATTCAAAAACTAGTTAGGTCTGAAGAAACTATGGTAAATTGATCTTACCTTTCCCCTTTTTATGCATGATGGAGATAAAGTTCATCATAGGCTTTAGAAGTTCATCTTAAGTCAAGTACTTCATTGAAACTGTCAACCTGCTCAGGAATGAGTAATAGTTTACTTTAACTCCAGATTTTAGTAAACAAACATCAGACAACTTACGAATAAGAATTTTTATATCCTCTCATTTGTCTCTGTGTAATATGTCCATATACAAGGTCTAGATCTTTTAGACATAGTAGAAGAAAATAAGTATTTGTCTAAAGAATTATGGACTATTACTATATGTACTGCAGCTCCATGTATTGGGTTTAAATTAATAACTATTTAAATGTGTTTTTTTTATTTATTTTTATTTAAAACATAAGAACTAGAAGAAATGCTAGGATAATGACATTCACTCTTACACAATTGTATTTCTCAGCTGGTGATTTTTTAATAATTAGGGTTCCTAAGCATTTATCAATTTCTTATCTCAATTTCTTACCCACTCAATGTTCTCTGAGCAACCAAAAAAAAAAATATCACTGTTAGGGTGGACAGGCATTGGAATAGCTGCCCAGGGTGATGGTGGAGTCCCATCCCTAGAGGTGAACAAGAGGTGTCTGGATCTGGCTCTGGATGATGAGGTTTAGTGGCTTAGGGGTCACAAAGGCACTGCTGGGTGGCCAGTTGGACTGGATGAACTTAAAAAGGTTTCTTTCAACTTTGATGATTCTATGATCCTAGAGTTCTATTACATTTATCAAGTATTTATAGGAAGAATACATGTTTTCTGATGGTGATTATACAAGGTTTTGTCAACATTCATATGTTTGTGGAGATTGTACAAATATCAGCAATTTTTGTATTTTAGTATTTTTTCCCCGCCTAAATACATACATATAGTTGTTTACACTCTATAGGTTAAATATGCATTCCAGGTCCCCTTTGATAGGCAGTATAACTCAGATCTAAAATATATTCTCTTTTTATTATAACTGTACAAATGATTTGGACTATTAGACATTTAGAAATTTAATTGGTATAAAAAATTGAACAAAAATAATCTCAGGCACTCCAGTTTTTTTGGTGTAATGTCTATATTTTATCACACAAAATGTAGGCATGTAGTCCAGATTACTCACCCTCTCACCTCTAGGTAGTGGGAATTCTGTCTGCAGGTTAAATATGTTTCACAAAACTTGGCATCCTTTGAGGTTCCTACTATTCAGACAATGAACCCTTAATAATAAATAGTGATATCACACCTGCTTAGCTATTTTAGAAAATTCACAGTGTCATGCCATTAAAACAAAGAGGAAGACAGACTTAACATAATGAAAAAAAGTAAGTCTATTATTATCCATTTACATGGAGTATGTTGTATTCCTAGGGATTTTCCACAGGATTGTTTTCCATAACAAAACTGCTTATCACTGTCCCTGTCTCATCTTTATCAAGTATCACTTTATCATCTGTATCAATGACAGTTTTAGAATTGAACTGCTATTTAAACAAGTAGCAGTTAATAAATTCACATATTCAAACAATGAGCTAAAATATTGGGTAAAATAGATAATTAGCTGCATTCATGTCTGTGCTTATGTTGAGTATGAAAACTCATTTTCCTAAAGTCACTAGTAAAACCAATTTGTGTTGGTTTTGGCTGGGATAGAGTTATTTTCTTCAGAGTAACTGGTATGGGGCTGTGTTTTGGATTTGTGCTGGAAATAGTGTTAATAGCAGGAATGTTTTAGTTATTGCTGAGCAGTGCTTAAACAGAGTCAAAGCCTTTTCTGCCTTTTCTGGGTGCTTGTCCCCCCAATTCATTGTTATATGTGAGGGAGCTCTGCTTTCCTGGGGACGGCTGAACACCTGTCTGCTGATGGGAAGTGGTGAATTAATTCCTTGTTTTGTTTTGCTTCCATGCAAAGTTTTTGCATTTAAACTGTAAAGCCATAGCGTTTTCTAATTTTTCTCACTTCTCACCTTCTGATTCTCTCCCTCATCCCACTGAGGGGGAGGATGAGTGGGCAGTTGTGTGGGGCTTAGTTGCAGGCTAGGGTTAAACCACAACAATATATTGATTTGCAAATCGTCCACTCTTCTTCCCAAGACTTGAAAATACCATTGACAGTAATATCAAAGCAGACCAAAAAATTTTCTCATTTTCAGTCCTTCAAATACTTCAGAAGACAGAGAAAGGAGAACTATAAGGATGAGGCAGAAGATAGGTGCATTACCTGTGAGTAAAGGAGGAAATTTCTGTGTGGACCAGCAGAGCATAGGACCGTTTGCTTGTTTATTTTTAACATGTTAGAAGGTATTGGTTTCAAATTGACTAAATCTTTCTTTGTTCATGGATCATTGACTGGGTAGATTGTAACAGCTCCTTTGGAACCATTATGGTACGTCATTTCAATCCAGCCACGGAGAGTGTGTATGCAGCCTCTCTGTTCCAACTCCACCAAAAATGTCATTGAAATCATTGCCTGTCTGCTGAGCATATTGTTTTAAAACTTTCATCTAATAGTAACTTATTTTTTAAAGTATTATGAGCAGGGACAACATGCTGTAAATGAACTGTTAAAAATGTATGCTCTAAAAACTAAAATAATGGTATAATTTTTTTAAAAATCCTTCTACAAGTAAAACAAAAATAATAATAATAATAATAATAAATAATAATAATTAAAAAATACTACCAGAGTAGAACCACATCCTTAGACTACAGACCTTGCCAGGATTTGTGGGTATGGAGCCGGTTGTCATTAGCATGCTGAGCACACTATAGCTCTGTACTGTTTCCTAAACCTGCAAATAAAGTCATGATCAGATTCAACAGAGGAAGCTTAAAGTATATGAGAGGTCTTAGAGCTGACCAGCATCTGGGAAATCTCAAAAAAGGAACCAAACAGTATTTCAGGTAGAAATAGTGCCCCACTTTAAAGCAATGAAGGTTGACCTCCAAAGATATTTCAGTCTAAAATAGGAAAACAATATATGTAAATCATATTGCACATAATGGTCATTTCCAATTTCAGATTTCAGGTTCCTCTTTTAAAATATCTATTTCAGCAAAATTTTCTAAGGGGAAACTGGTCTAAGTTTCACAGTCTAGCAAATAATCAAATATCACAGCCTAGCAAATTTCCTGTTTTGCCAGAAAAATCAATTACAGTCTAGAATTTTAATTAATATTCTCAAGTGCCAGCATATTATTTTATGATCCTTTCATGGTGATTGGGTTCAAATCCTTTCTCCCTTCCTAATGAAAAGGAGATGAGGGAAGGAGCGTTAAACACCAGAAAATATATGGTAATTGTCTGGTCCTGTATGTGTTGATTCTTCAGGTAGATTCTGATTTTTAATTAACAAAAGTATCAAACGAGGCATTGAAATGATATTTTATATTGCAAATGAATGTTTTCTCACAATATTTGACAGCAAGTCATGCAATCATAGAATCAATGGCTTGGGTTGGAAGGGACCTTAAAGGTCATGTACTTCCAAACCCTCTGCCATGGACAAGGACACCTTCCACTAGTCCAGGTTACTCAGAGCTCCATCCAGCCTGGCCTTGAACACTTCCATGCAGGATAAGGCAGCCGAAACATCTCTGGGAAACCTGTTCCAGCATCTTACCATCTTCACAGTAAGGAATTTCTTCCTAATATCTAGTCTAAACCTACTTTCTTTCCCTTTAAAGCATTTCCCCTTTTCCCATTCCTTTGTAGAAAGTCCCTCTCCAGCTTTCTTGTCAATCCTGTTTAGCTACTGAAAGGCCTCAATTAGGTCACCCCAAAACCTTGTCTTCTCCAGGTTAAATAAACACACCTGTTTCAGACTTTCCTCACTCCAGCCCTCTTATCTTTGTTGCCCTGCTATGAAGTTGTTCTAAAATGCCCATGTTCTTCTTATACTGTGGGTGCCAGAAGTGGAAGCAGTATTACAGGTGAAGTCTCACCAGAGTGGAGTCGAGGGACAGAATCACCTCCCTCAACCCCCTGGCCATGCCACTTTTGATGTAGTCCAGGATGTGTTTGGCTTTTTGAACAAGTTCACATTGCTGGCTCATGTTGAGCTTCTCATGAACCAACACAGCCAAATCCTTCTCCTCAGAGCTGCTCTAGATCCATTCTCCACTCAGTCTGCAGTTGTTCTTGGAATTTCCCCAACCCACATGCAGGACCTGTACCCGACTTTGTTGAACATCATGAAGTTCCCACAAGCCTATCTCTCAAGGCTGCCAAGGTCCCTCTGGATGGTATCCCTTTCCTTTAGAGTGTTAACCCCACCACTCAGCTGGGCATTGCTGGCAAACTTGCTGTGGGTGCTCTCCCACTGTCCATACCACCAACAAAGATGATAGAAAGTGCCAGTCCCAAAGTCAGCTTTTCTCTTATCTCTACTTGGACATCAAGCCATTGACCTCAAGCCTTTGAGTGTGACCTTCCAGCTAGTTCCTTAAGACTGACTGTACTGTCTTCCATGAGGCTGAAATAGGGATTTAGGGAAAAAGATATAATTTTGATATTCACAAGTTTTGAAAAATAAAGTACTTCACCCAAAACACAATTCAAATTAAACTTTGAAATAGTTAATAATTTCCATCAGCTGTCTCCTTTTTTTATACTTTATAAGAATTGATTTTGTGACGTGGTTCTGAACTGCATATTCACAAAAGAATCATATATTTTTATACTGATTAGAGAAAAAGCTCACAACAACAAAAGCTGAGGTAAAAACCACCAAGTGGTGTGTGTTGTATGATCTCTCTGCTTCCTCTCTTCCCCTTGGACTTCCAACCCCTGCAGTCTTTTACTGAACAAAGGCAACCCCATTAGACTCATATTCAAAAGGGTTAACAGTGTACAAAATGTTGAACTCCAAAACAAAAACCCCAAAACCAAAACTGCAGGGCTTTTATTTGTCTAGAATTTAGAACATCATAAATGTGGCTGCTTTTCTGAAGCTGTTACAGATAAAACTTCCAATATTCCTTTGAGATTACTGTATTATTTCTGCTAGGTCTTAGAGCAGAGGCCCAGAGTCATTCATCATCTCTGAATATGACATGTCTCTGACCAACAAGTTACTTAACAAAATCTTCCAGCTGGTCAGCAATAGTATATGTAGAGAGAGCAGCAAATCCCAGAGGGAAACAGATCCTTTCCTCCCCCTTTTCTCTTGTCTAAGGAGCATAGATTGCCTGGAAAACAGTTTTCAGGCGTCTGTAATTGAATGTGAGATGAACTTCCGCAAGCTTTAATGAGGAGTAATATTGCTGCCCAGGCAGCAGAAGTTAGTGCTCTGCTCTCTGTCCCAGAATATTTCATTAATATTAACCAAGGTTTCCTACTCTCCCCAGGCAGCAATGCTGTAGCAGAGAAGAAAGATGCAAATAACTCTCACAGTCACCCAACTAATCACTGGAATAACGAGTGCAGGAATAACAAGTACATAGAAGTGATGTTTGTCAGGTGAGGGAAATAGGTATTTTCCACCAGGAAAAAATCTTTTGCCACTGTAATTACAGGTAAAATTCTTTTGTACAGTATTTTACATTAAAAGTGTGCTTTTCTATTGTTGGTTTTTTGCACTTCTAAAAAGAAAAAGAATTCCAAATAGGAAGAAGACATTATTATTACAAATTTCGCATTAAAGGATATAAACAATAATAAAATCCTTTGTCATGGCCTGCAAAAGTATTCTGTTCAATGATAGATTATAAAAAAATTCAAAATTAAATTTGATTGTAAATAAAAATACATATAAAAATGTATGACAGAAGTGCCATAAAGAGTGCTTTGAAGGGCAAATGAGCTTTCAAGTTTGGCAGAAGACCATAATTTCTAATGTAGCTGTGCAAATTGTTCAATATGAGGCTAAGGCATCCTTCAGCTTGCAGAGTCCAAGTACAAAACTACCACATCTGATTCATGCCAACTTTTGAATAGTTCCATTCTAACCTTTGTGTGGAACAACATGGATGAAAATGAAAAGGCCCATCATGACACCTGACATGTATCTATGCATAGCATATGGCTATATGCAAAGTTCATATTGTTTGTGAAGTGAATGTGTGCAAACATTACCAAAATATATGCACACATATAATATATGAGGATAATAGACGAATGTTTACTTCATTCTAGTCATAGAGGGTTTATTTTCTTTGGTATTGTTACCTAATAACTTACACTATTCCAGAAGACTTCAAAAAGCTGTCTGGAGCCCCGTATGTAAGGATTTTAGAAGTTACTTTATTTTACCCAGTTTACTTGCCTTGCAGAAAGGGAATAGTGACCCTGCACAGCAGCTGGCCTGATTCATAGAATATTTCCAAACATGGGGGCTTCTTAAGTAACTGTGAAGTTTGGCAATACTTTATAAAGATTTACCAGTCTTTATAAGGTATTGCTAAAGAAATACTTCATAAAGTATTGCTATAAAAAGTATAGCAAGCTATAGTCTTGCTGTAGACAAGCTATAGACTCCTACCCACAATTCCAATTTTCCAGGAGAACATGCTGGGTTTGCAAATAAGGAGAAAGGAAATAATTTATTACCAAAATTTTCTTCAAAATGAATTAGCAGATATGTTAGATATGCTACCAGTTACTGTGAGCCAAGAGTATAAAGCTAAGAGACTCTTGAGTAGAGAAGGAACAGCAGGAGGCTCTGCCAATTTTGCATCTCATTTAGGAACGGTTGTGTGTCTCCCACTGCTGTAACTGTCCCCCAATTTCCCTTTGACTCTCTGATTCCTTCTTCCTTCTGAATACCCCTGCAATTCCTTCTCTTTGTCATTCCTAGACAGATTTTCATCATTGCATCTCCAATGGATTTCCAGAAGCTACCTGGCAGCAAGTCACTCTTACCCTATTAATTTCTTATTTCCTCCAATCTTTCAGGTGTATGTCTGAAAACTTTCCTACTGGAATGTATATGATAAAATAATTTGTTAAAAGAGAGACACACACATTAGAAAGGACAAATATATGAGAATTAAAGGACATAATTTTTAGCTTATACATATATTGGAGGCTTGGTTACTGCAAAGCTGCACTAGTACCTGAGCACTGGTATCTTCCCTCAGCATCTGAATCACCAGCCTTGAGTCACTTGTGGAGGCATGAAGCCCATAGCAACTAGAAACAAACAATGCTGTGCTGGAAGTCAAGAGTGAGGAAAAGTGTGAAGCAAAATTAGGCTGCACTCTTTCCCCCTTGGTACTTCTTCCTCCCTCCCCTTACATTTTTAACATAGAACCAAACAAATACTTTGTCTGACTCATTCTTTTAAAGAGCCTCTCACCTGGGGAGGGGACTGAAGGGCTGAGACACTGAATCTCTTCTGCACATAAAGCTATGTACAAGGTTCAGTATGACACACATTGCTCAGGCTATGCTCTTTTTCTGCAAGGCAAAACAGCTCAGTTTTCAGCAGGCCTGAAAATGTTCCGAATTTCTGAGTAGGCTGTTATCTGGAGATTGGACTACTCTCCAGAGAGTAAGGAAATATAGACTTATTTGCATATAAGATTTCAGCCATGAAAAATTTTTATTTTTTCTCTCTTGCCCTTTCATTCAGATTGTAGTTTGAATATCTCTTCCTCTCTGATTAAACTACCATCCTTGCCCTGTGTCAACCCACAAAATCTTTGCTCTATTCTAAGCATAAGATAAAACTGTTTCTCCAACACCCTTAACAGCTTTTAATCTATTATTTATTATTAAACCACATAATTTTATTATTTATAGCTTTTCTTGTAGAGTGTCTTGGGATGCATTTTTATGAAATGCTATTCAAAATAAAATTGTATTGCACTAAAGAACAGTTCTCATTTATTTTTTAATAATTATTTGATCTTGCCTTGATTTACTGAGTCACTAAGGCATCTTATTCCTGATGATTTAAGGGATGTTATGAAGTTAAAACTCATATAAACTCAGATCCTCAGCTAATGTAATCGGCAAAGTTCCAATACAATCAGTGGAGGTCTGCCAATTCACACTAGTTCTGTACTACCATAGTTTGTAAAAATCTCTTCTCATCTATGTTTTAAATGACATTTTAGATGCCAAATAATTTCTTGTAATCTACATTGCTTGTCACTATATAGAGTTTATTTTTTCCATTTCATCTTACTTAGACAGGTAAATCAGACTGGTTTATTTCTAAAAGCATTTCAGTTCTGCCTCTGATATAATACCACAATTTTAAAAGGTTTTTCACTGCTAACTCTGCAGGGAAACACAATAAAATTGAAGCTGTACGTTTTTCAAATTTTATGGAAATGCTTTTGTCAAATCATAGTCACCAAGAACTTCCTTATTAATATAATATTATAGTGATCATTCTCAGACACTGTAAGAAGAATATAAAATAATATATACATATGAAAACCTAAATTTCTAAGTGAATCAATGATTTTAGGTGCCTGCATTGTCAGATACACAACTGAGATATCACGGGGACAGCTGAATAATTAAGATTCTGAAAAGTCACATAAATGGTGCATGCAAAGAGAGACTTGCAGTGTAAGAAAAAAATACAGTAAGAAAGTTCTTCTGTGTATGAGAAACAAAGTAGGCATTATTTTACATTTTTCCACCTGTTTTTACCTGTTTTTACCTTTTCTTATTAATATTGACAGGAAGTTGTTACTAGTAGACATGGAAGAACTAAGAAATCCTAAGACTATCTAGTGATGTGAAATACAGTTTTGCATCTTGATTATCTACATAACTTCTTCAGTAATACTCTTCATATCTCCCATTTCAGTATTAAGCCTTCACCTTCAGTAGTAGCTCTAATTTTTACCCTCTGACTGCCTACTTATAATTTCAAATGATATTATTTTAATAGTTCCCATGGATTACAAATATACAATTTACTTCAGATACAGAATATGTGGCGGTTTGACTCTGGCTGGATATCAGGTACCCACCAAAGTTGCTCTATCACTCTTCTCAGCTGGACAGAGAAGAGAAAATAGTGAAAGCCTCATAAATCAAGAGAAGGAAAGAAGAGAGCACTCACCAATTCAAAGGTAAAAGAGAAAGTTATTGGGGAAACTTGGGGAAAATTATTTATTACCAAACCAGTGTAGGGCAATGAGAAAAAAAAAAATCAAATCTTAAAGCCACTTTCACCCCATCAGTCCTGATTTACTCTGCCTCCTCCCCACCTTAACATCACAAGGGCACAGTGTAGAAGCCCAGAAGATAAGGGCATGTGTATGTCTCAATACAATAGCTGGGTAGCCATGGAGCCAACCAAGCACTGTTGGTAAGAACATACTATTAAAAAAAAAAACTGAATGTGGCTGTGTGGAGGTAGGGAAGCATTTTTCTGGGACGACTATCCTTGTTCTGGCTCCTGGAGATAAGCTCAAGCACAGGAATGAAGTTGAGAAACAGGCATGGATTTCTGAGCAAAGACAAACCCAGCAGGGAGGAAATCAAGAGCACCAAAGATTCCCCAAAGCCCTCCGACCCATTTCCAGAAAGGTCTAGAACAAACTGTGCATGACAACTAATTTGCATAGAAAATGAGAAAGTAAGTTTCAGGGTGGAGGAACTTATCTATAAAAAAGTACCCTCACAAAGCCTGGGCAGCCCTCAGCATCCTGGACACCCCATCAGTTGGACAAATGCTGGAGCCAGAACTGGTCTTCCTCTTTTCCTTTCCATTTCTGTTCTCTCTCCCTCTCTTTGGTCTCTCTCTCTCTCTCTTCTCCTGCACCCTACTCCTTATTCAAAACCAGCACCAAGTGTTTATGCTACAAGATAAGGAACTAACTTACCAAGTCAACATTCCATGACAAGTGTATAATTTACCAATAAAATGTTGTACATTTTTGCAGACCAACTGACTTTTATTTTTTCCGTTCCTTCCCATTGCTCCAGCATGGGTCTCTTCCACAGGGTGCTCTCCTTCAGGAACAGATTGCTCAGCCTGGTTCCCCTAAGGGGTGCTGACCAGTCTGCTCCAGCACAGACTTCCCACAGGATCCCAACTTCCTTTGGGTGTCCACCTGTTCCAGTGAGTAGTCCTCCAGGGGCTGCCTCTCTATGGTTTTCACCAGGGGCTGCAGAGGAATCTCTGCTCTGGTGCCTGGAGCATCTCCTCCCCCACCCTCCTCACTGACCTTGGTGTCTGAAGAGCAGTTTTTCTCATATATTCTCACTCTTCACTTCCACTGCAGTGGCACAGGTTTTTTTCCTGTTTCATAAACATGTTATCCCAGAGGCACTACCACTGTTGCTGGTGAGCTCAGCCTTGGCTGACAAGTGGGTCCATCTAAAAGCCAGTTCACATTGACTTTATCAGACACAGAGAAAGCCCCCAGCAACTTCTCACAGAAGGCAACCTTGTAACTCCTCCACTAAGAAAATCTTGCTATGTAAATGTAGGTAAAAATTCCTTATTAGTTAAGTTGCTTGTAGGTTATCATTATTATTTTCAGACTTTTTACTATACTTCATTACCACAGTCAAATATAATGGAAGTTCATGCTTCAATTTAATATAAGGCAGGAAAGAAACTAGATTTTACCATATATCTTCAGACTAGCATCAATACAAAGATCTAAAAGCTGCTTAATATATTGAAGGCATATTCTTGCCTTAAATTTTGTCATGGTTTAGCCCTGCCTGGAAACTAAACTCCACACGGCTGGTTCTCATGTCCCTCTGGTGGGATGAGGGAGAGATCAGAAGGGTAAAAGTGAGAAAACTCATGGGTGGAGATAAAGGTATAACAAGTAAAGCTAAAGCCATGCATGCAAGCAAAACAAAACATTTACCACATCCCATGGATGGGGAATTCAGCCATCTCCAGAAAAACAGGGCTCCCTCACTGTCCTGGTTATAGAGAGAAGGGTTGGAGCTATTAATGCTGTTTATTCCACCCATGTCATTGCTGAGGGGCTTGGTTTCAGCAGGAATAATGGGGCCAGAAATAGGAAGCTTCTGCTTCTTGCCTAGGTTGCTGCAGTGGAGGGGACTACCCTCTCAAATCCCAGTGAACTTGGGCCCTTCTACCTGTTGGCTTTTTTCCCTCATCCCATTTCTGCTCCAGAGCACTGCTGGAGTTACAGAGTTATAGCAGACAGCTCCGAGTGCCAGAGAGTTGGAGGTGGCAGCTCAAGCAATCACAGGGGACTGAGCTCAGCCAGAAGCTGCAGAGTCCCTTTATTTGAATGAACTAGCTCCTAGGGTTTTTTTTGTCACAGCCTTCCATTGATTTTGGGCCAGGGGGGTGGATGGGGAGGGATGTTAAGCCAGGGAAACTCTCCCCACTATACTGTTGCTGTTTAGAGACCACACTGGGCACTGTCTTAAAGAAGTGTTTTGCTCTGTTCCTAGTGGGGAATGCCTTTTTGTGATTTTAGTAAATTTTTTATTTTCAATTTTTGATCTCTCCTTAACATCCCTCCATTATTGAAAGGAGTGGGGAGGAGGGAGTAGCATATTTAGAGTTAATTCTAAGCTGGCTGTTAAAATCAGCACAATCACACATAATGGTGACTTGTGAAGACAAATGCCATCACTTTGCATGTCCTCCTTTCTCTTCTTTTCTCTCCAGCTTTATGTGCTGAGCATGACCCCATGTTGTATGGGATGTCCCTTTGGTATTTGTGTTCACCTGTCCTGGCTGTGTCCCCTCCAAAGTCCTTGTGCACCCTCAAACTCCTCACTGATGGTGTGAAGAGCTGAAAAGACATTGACACTGTACTTGCAATAATAAAAACACTCCTGAATTACCAACATTGTTTACAGCACAAATCCAAAACTTTGCGTCATTCTAGCTACTATGAAGAAAATAATCTCAGTCAAAACCAGCACAAATGGTTGGTTTTTTTCCTGTAGAATTGTAAAAAAATATTTTGACAATTTTAACAAATTACTCCCAGGATTTGATTTATTAAAAATAAGAGTAATTTTCAGCTGGCAATGTTATCAATACAGAATTCCTTATTTTACTGCTTTTGTGGGAATGATCAGTTACTGCTACTATTTTGACAAGCTCTTTTAATTGGCTAATATAAAGGCTGGTAAAAATCTCAGTAGATCATTTTTCAAGTAAGAAAACCAGCAGACAGCAGAAACATGAATGAAGCCAGTAGCTCCTTTTGGTCTTACAAATTCAGCAAGAAAGAAGTATTTTAACTTTTCATACTTGTCCTCATTTCATCTGGAATAGAGTTAATTTTCCTTCTAGTAGCTGGTACAGTGCTGTGTTTTGAATTCAGTATGAGAATAATATTGATAAAACACTGATGTTTCGCTTTTTGCAGAGTATTGCTTGCCATAAAGGAAGGACCTTTCAGTGTGTCATGCTCTGCCAGTGAAGAAGTGTAGATGAAGCCAGGATGGAGCACAGCCAGGACCTGAACAAGCCAAAGGGCTATTCCATGTGGCAGAACATCATGTTCAGTATATAAACTGGGGGTAAGTTGGCCAGGAAAGGCCAATCACTGTTCAGGACAGAATGGTGAGAAATTTTATTGTGCATCACTTGTTTGTTTTTTTTTTTGGGGGGGGGGTGTGTTTATTTTGTTTTTGTTTTTCTTTTCTTTCCCTTCCTCAATCTACTTTTTTTTTTTTTCTGTTCTTAGCTTAGCACACAGGTTTCACGTTTTTCCCATTCTCTATTCTCTTCTCGGGTAGGGGAGTGAGCAAGCGTCTGCTTGGTACTTAGTTGATGGATGGAGGGGAGTCATGAATATATTTTACTTTATAGTATACTAGTGCATTTGAGAAGGATATTAAATTTAAGATTGTGAGCAATCCTAGTCATAAAGAAACTGGGTGAACCACTAACATGGTACATTTCAGAAACTAGCAGATATTAATGGCTAAGCTAGTTAGCACAGGGTCCCTTATAGTAAAAGAAAAGAAATGGGTACTTCTGGCATGCACTTCAACAAATCAAAAGCAGAAATTTTAAATTAATCTAAAATTTCCAGTCACAATAAAAGACTAGCTCAGTTGTTAGCATCTGAGAGTAAATATCTAGGGCATGATGGAGTTCAAGATTAAAACATTTATATTTATGCTTCTATGTTAAAGGGTCTCATGACATGAGTTGTCAAGGCTTACATCACAGACAATGGAGATCTAGTAAATGCAACTGGTGGATTCAAGAGCTAATTAGTAATATGGTGTTTCTTTTAGGATCTTTTTCATAGTGAGTCAAACATCTCTCCATTCTATTGGCTTAGCCTTTACTGATATGAAAGCTTAGTTAACTAAGATATGACTACCCAGTGCCACACAGGTAGTTACACACTCAGTGCTTTATCTCAGATTGTATCTTGCACCTTAGAATAAGTTTCAGTTACCTGAAGATAGGTGTTTCTTAATGATAGATGTCATTAAAGCATTCTCAAATATACATGTTTCTGCTCTTGCAGGGTTGCAAGACGTAACACAGGACTTGTGGAGGACTGTCCTTTGAGAGCAGCAGCTGGAAGCCAGGAAGATACCCAGTGGCATCTCAAATGACACTATATATTTTGGTTTAGACAAACTCTTAACAACAAGAAAAATCTCTGTTTATTATTGATATCCCTACTGTTGGACGAGGACTTCTGAAATCAAATAGTATGATGAGAAATCTGAGTCTCAGAGGGTTTAGCCTAGGCTATGGTGCTATGGGAAGGGTTGAGCTGCATATCTCAGAACTGACCCTTCAGTATTATGAAAATGGTTTTGTGTATACATAAATAAAATAAAATAAAATAAAATAAAATAAAATAAAATAAAATAAAATAAAAATAAAATAAAATGTGGCTAAGCTTTTGCTGTCTGTGTACAGATGACTGAAGAAAATTAGGAACCATAAATTAAAGCTGTTGAGGCAGCCACACACACAAAACCAACATACTAGGAAGATTTTTCCTCATGTATATCACAGCATATAATTTCCATCTTTGAAAAAACTTTATATCTCATCAACCAAGTCAAACATGTTTTAACTCTTCTGCCTCTAAAGATGAAGCTAATTATCATTTCTAGGGAGTCTCGATAATGGAAAATCAAATAAAACTTGCACTGCTAGTATATTTCAGTTTCATGTACAAAATTCATAGTGGACTGGCACAGTCAACTGTTGGGCTGCATAAGCAAAGTGTGCAGTTACATTGGGTACCAGGCAGAAACTTTTCACTCTAGGGTCTGTTTCTGCCTTTTTCTAAAGTGCTGAAAAATGATTAAAAGATTTACAGGACTTTCAGGGGCTTCTTTACAGTTTCATAACTTGAAAAGTAATCGTGAAGCATGCGTGTATATATATGTATATGTGTATATGTATATGTATATGTATATATGTATATATGTATATATAACATAGACAAAGTTACTTAGAAACTTAGAGCTAAGCATACTCTATGATGGCATCTAAAATTGTGATACATAAAAATGAATGTCCTGATTTTAAAGTTGTAAATCTGCAGAAAATATTGATGAGAAAGTGTGTTTCTTGTCAAGTTTTGCCTCTACCTGTAGTGATTTCCATGGATCAAATAATTCTGTTTCAATATCCTCTACCAAAAAAAAAAGATGCAAGATGAAGCCCTTGCAGACATGATTGCTAACTTTTAATCAGATAACACAGGAATCGATTACTATAAATATAGCAGAGTAAAATTATATTTCACAGACTTGACACTCATTTGTTTTTTCAATAACTATCTCATGATGAGTTCTTTGCTACTAGAGAAGACTATAACTCGTACTTGGACCAATTAAAAAAACTAATTCAACATATATACATAAAATTCAGTGACAAATTTGACTCGATCATAGAATCATAGAATACTTTGGATTGGAAGGGACCTTTACAGGTCATCTAGTCCATCAATATAATTTTAATTTTGCCCACTGAATGTGTTCCACTTTTCATGAAGTAATAAAATAATCTTTCGGCCACAAAAAGAGCTCAAGGATGAATTTTTTTTTTTTTTAGTTTCTTTAGAACAGCCAGATGGCAGAGAGATGTGGTATTTCCTCCTCTCTCTAGTCCCCTAGCTAGCTTCGGACTATAGGAGCATGGAAAGATAAAGGAGGCTCCTTTTCTTGGGGTTTTGTCCATCAGTTCATTCCTGAAGTCGTTCCAGGGGAAAAAGAGAGGGAACAAAGCAGACAGAGGCAGCAGTCCCAGTCCCTGCCACATGCACAGCCTAAGCACTGGGAGGGCTGCTTTGTGGACAGGATAGAGGCAAACACCCTGGTTCTCAGCTATCCAGTTTGGCATGGTTTAGATCTAGAGAACACCTCAGTGATAATGTTAAAGTTCTAAATTTTGGACCTTAAAGTTTAATCTGTACCACACAGGTACATCTACCTCTCTTCCCCTTTACCCCCTCTGTCTGTCTAAACTATTTAAAAAGCAAAATTTCTCAGTTAGTCAATATTTATCATATTGATAGATATTACTACTGTAGCTAATAATAGTAAGACTTCCATTTTTCTCTGATAGAACTATAAGCACAAAGACACAAATTTTGTCTAAAGTGACCCCAAGGACGTCTGCGGCTTGAAATCCTAAAACAATTTTGTAAAAAAAATGAGTGTCTACCAATTCCTAACTAATTCTTGATTAAAGCAGAAGATATAAAGAGGTACAGGTGGAAGCAGCATTAACACAAAATTAGTTCAGTCTGATCAATTTCTTTGCTGTGCACATAAAATAAATTCGTGGTGACAAGATGCTTGTTAGAAAGACATCTCTGACTAAATATGTCAAGTAAACAAACAAAGCCATCTGTAAGGAGTAATTTAAAGTTTATTACTTAAAGGAAACAATATAAGGAGCAAAGGGCCACGGTCTGTGTTCAGTGATATCAGAATAAAGCCAGAGTAGTTACATCAACTTTATGGGTGCTAGAACTGTATTGAACTAATAACTACTCTCTTCATTTCCTTATTCCAGAAATTCAAGCAATCCTTTAATGTATGCCACTGGGAGCACTGAAGCACTGGCACTCCCTCAGAGGTCCTTTCCAGGAATACCTCTTTTCATCCTGGAAGACTGACCTGCTTCAGTAGCTCTGAGTCTGACCATCCGTGATCCAGAGATGGCACGAACTACACAAACTTTCATTGCACCAAAAAAAGCAAAGTACTCAGAGCATTTGTGGAGATAGGATGGATGACAAAGTATAGCTCCCAGTCTTGTAGGTAGGACATGATATTTTCTTATCCCTCCCAAAAAAGAAACTATATATGCTACAACAATGATTTATTTTTCCAGCTATTTTCCAACGTTTTAATAAGAAGGGGACATTGCCTCTCTCACTTACTTTCTTCGAAAAGGTATGTTTCCAGGGGGAAAAAATTATATTTTTTTTCCAAGTAATTTGTACATCAAGCAACTGAGTGGGCAAAGTATTATTTGTTTACTTTAGTAGAAAATTGTTTATGAATCAAAAGAAAACTTGTTCAGATATTTCTGTCTTCACTGTAGAGTTACAATCATCTGATAACAAGGAAAACAAAGCTAACTTAGACAAAATTTTAATTATAACAACATTGCAAAACCCCCCACATATTTCACTAATGATGGTAATTGAAACAGTGTTTACTTTGCTCTCACTGTAATTGCACTTCTAAATCCCAAGGAGCCACAGTCATTTGGTTTTTGAAGATGTGCTTTAATACCAAGAGAATGTAATGTCAGAAAATAGAATAATAAATATTACTTTAGATGCATAAACCATGCTTAAACAGCTTCCCAAACCTAGGTTTAGCCTGAGTACTATCAAAAAAAAGACTCTGCTGGAACTGATTCCACCAGCATCTTATTTTAAGGACAAGTTATGTATTGTGGTATGACAGTAGAGAATACTCTTTGCAATTTTGCCATTAGGTCTTTTGTTAGTAACGTTTTACACAACTTTGTGCTCCTAAAAAAACTTCACTTCCAACACCACTATTATTTTCAAGATATTTGTAGATAAAAGCAATGCCATTTTTTGATGTGGCCATTTTCCAACATGAGCTCAAGGATTTTTCTATTAAGATGGTAATAAAAATATATGTAGACAACATTTATGATCACAAAAATGCATGCCCTATTTGCAGAGGCTTTGAGAAGGTAGTATATAAGTACATAAGGTTCAAAACTCTTTGGGGTTTTGGCTCAGTCTATTACACATTTGATGCTTTGGAATCCAATTGCTGCCTCAGTCTGTAATTCAGCAAGACATGATGGAAACAGCTTTATACACAAAAGTTCATTGCAACTTTCCTACACACTTGAGTATTTCTTAAAGGCTGGATTTTGAAAAATGAAAGAGCTAGTTATGAAACGGCAACTTTCAAAAACTGATGACTGTAATACTCAATGGAAAGCAGTTTTTTTAGGACCTCTCAATCATAATTACACAAGGACTGCAGACCTAGTCCTACTCTCTAGTGTCAAAATTTTGTTGACATGTAATGGAATCTAATTAGGTCCTAAAACTGCTGCTTAGGAGATTGGTTGGATCCAAGAAACTGTTTATGGAAAAGAAAAACATAGCAAAGGGATTTTCAGAGACCTAAAATGTTGCCTTTTGGCATGGCATGTTTGGTACTGGTTACTGAAGGGGACTGAATCTCCAGAGAATAAAATGGATAATTCTCAAACTAGAGTGACAAATTCATGTATGGATGAAAATTAAAAGGTAGAGAACTATATTCCTTCACTCAATAGCTTAGTGACTGTCTCCCATATGGTTCTCTTTATGCTCATTCCCTTTTTCTTCTTTTCAGTTCAGCTAGAATATGAACTCCCAAACAAAAATCCTTCTGTTTCAATTTTCTAGATAGTAATTTTCATCCCTCAATTTTTTTTCTTTTAACAAAAAAGTATTATATTACAGGCATTCTGGCTTCTGAAGAAGCCAAAATACCAGTGAACATATGTTATACAGTACATTTAACTCAGTTTCTCAAAATAAGTTGAAGTTTTTGCTTTTCTTCTGTAAAAAGCTTTCAAATATTCAGTGTTTCCAGATTTTTGATTTTATAAAAAGCAAATCATGTACTTACCACATTATTCTTGCAGAAGTGGATTGATCTTTACATTTAGAAGGAACCTTCGAGCAAAAAGAAAGCAAACATAAAAAAATGAAGGAGCTGGAATATCTTGTGTTTTGTTTGCTTTTCCTCAGGACGAATTATAAAAGAAAAGAGTATAAACTGAAACAATGCATATTCATTTGCTGATGTGCTACCAAAATATGTATACTATAAATATACTTTAATTTTTTAATATTTATTAAATTATGATAGCTTAAATTTCTTCCCATTGCTGCTTAAGAAATATTAGAGTAGATGTTAAGTCTAAGGAGGAAAAAGGACAAACCCAACCTGGCACTCAACTAATATTTTAAGATGTTACTTTCCAGTAAGGAAGCATTATTTCTTTATGAGATGTTAGTTTTTTTGTTTTCCCTCCACATCCATCCTCTCTGTTAGGCAGATACAAGGACATATGTGCTCTCAAAGTTGGCTCATCGGGTCACAGGTTCTAAATTTCATGAATATATCAACAGGAGTTAGGAGTGTTAAAGCCTAACAGTTATGTGTGAACAGGTGAGTAAAATTCTATTAAAAATGGGGAGGGGAAACCTCATGGTGACCTTTCAATACTTAAAGGAGGCCTACGAGAAAAATGGGGACAAATTTGCAATAAATTATATTAATTAATTTTTTTCCCAAATTGAGCCTGGTTTGCCTGTGATGGTAACTGGTGAGTGATATTTTCCTGTCCTTGTGCCAGGCCATGAGCCTTTTGCTATATTTTCTCTCTGCTATCCAGCTGAGATAGGGAGTGATGGAGAGCTTTCGGTGGGCACCTGGCGATAACCTACCACTAGATCAACTGATTCTAAGCCTTCATTAGTGGTGCTTCAAATTTGCATAAATTTGATTCCTTATGCCCAATGACAATAAAATATTTTCTGAATACAAATTTCAGAAGACAACATTTTTCATTCCTAATGTATTGCCGTTAAATTAAATCCATAATGAAATGGAATATGAACTATGCTCCCAAATCAAAGTGAAAAGGGCCCAGAAATATAAAGGGTATGAAGATGGAAGACTAACAGGTTTGACAGCCTGAGTGATGTATACTTTATTCTGAAGTTATTGCTTGCAATATCACCTGGAAGTAATAGAAAGTTATCCTCAAAATAGGAAGTGCATACAGTATAAATCAGTGCAAATTTTGTGGTTTCATTACATTGTTCTATACTTCAGGAACCTAGTGCTAGTGAAATTAATGGAATTATTTGCCTAATCAAAGAAGTGTAGTTTAGCTCATAATACATACTCCTCTGGCAGTCTGAACTATTAAGCAGATTTTAAAGGAAAAAAGAAAAAATATAACTTTTTGATATACTCTATATATCAAATACACTGTTATTCAAGAAGGCATCAGAAATTACTTAGAAATAGTTGTTCCTTTACCAAAAAACAGTCCAAAGGTTTATAAAAATACTAAGTATTATTTCACCAGTATTAATCTCACACCATTTCCCCTGACCTTGAGAGAAGAGTTCAAATTCTTGTCTATAGGGTCATAATTTTTCATTCATGTACAACATTAAAAATTTAGATTACAAATGTACAGTTGTATTATATACAAGGAGATAGTACAAAATCTCAGAAAGTTCTGAGGCTTAGTTAAAAATGTTGAGTTTTGCAAACATTTTCCATTTCCACCCTTCCATCTGACGTGTAACTGACTGTTCACTCTCTACAGCGACATGTAGGAAGAATGTCAGACTACAGGAGACAATAACTGGTTTTTAGCCTCATGATTCATCTTTCAAAATAATTTTCAGAGTTTAGGTTGTTCATATAGGTGCAATGCAGATGAAAGGGTGCAAATTGCAAAGTATATATGAAAGTAAGCAGCTACTCTATAACAGAGACTGCCTCAAGCCCATTATCTATGACATATCAATGAGAAATAGTGTGTTTTCTAAACCTGTGTTGAGAAGCTGGATCAGTTGTATAAGACGTGCTCACCACAACTGCAATGTTCCTGATTCTACCACACTCAAAAACCTATGTGAGAAAGAAAAACACAGAGAGTATAGGACAAATACAGATTTTAAAATGCCCATTATGATGACCACTGAAATCTGCTGTTGTTTACAACAGCGTTGAGAGATTGTGATACTAAATATAGAGGCTGTTCTCACTCCTTCCCTAGCAACTTCCCCTGCTCAGGCCTCTTCAGTAAAGGACTTATGAAATCAAGCAGTAACAATACAGGGAGGGCTCCATAGGAATGCAACTGACTAATGAAATAAAGTGTTTATTTCAGGTAAGCAATTAGAATGAGAAATGGATACACTGATACAGAGAAAAAGAAAGAAAAGCTTTTGTTCTTTCTGAAGTGTGAAGATGTTTACTCTAGAGTTTTGTTTGCTTAACCTGCTTAGTGACTCATTGCAGCAGAGTTGAGCCCTTCACCTTAAATCATCTGCAGTGTAGTAGAGTGTAGGAACTAATAGCTGGGTGCTTTGATCAAAAGTGCTACTTTTCTCTGTAGTACCTATATAAAAAAAAAGTGTTTTACAAGAATAGGGTTTAAAATAACTGAAATTTTCACTTCATAAAGTCTCTGTATAAGTTTATGGAGTACACTAATGACAATAGGTAAAGGATATTCAACTATTGCTCAAATAAAAGCTCTTGCCAAAAAAAGAGGAAATAATATAGAGGAAGGTAAGGTAAAACCATCATATAATCCTAATCTATATGTTCTAAATAATCAATCAAGAAATTTTCATTTTTAAAAACTGTGTCTATTTACTGAAACAATAAATGGGCCTAACTGAAAGCTTGGTTTTAAGTTTAATTTTTAATTTCTCTGTTCTTTCCAGGAATTAAATACTTCATATATATATTATAGATATGAATACATACACAAATGTGTTACTTGGTATACACATGTATTTCAGGGGAAGACTACTCTTCATATAATTTTATGGGAAGTAAGCAAAAAGTAGAGTTATTCATAATTTATGGGCACATATCTAAGGATGATATACTTCCTCATATTTACTTGAATATATGTGGACAGTAGGAAAAAGATAAAGAATAAAATTTCACTGAAATTACTAAATCGTCTACAATACCTAAGTTTTCAGAAAATCATCTGCTTATCATGAAGACCTGGCATAGAATATCACAATCAGGAACTGAACTGTCCTGTAGAAATACCCAAAATTTTTTTCCCTAAATATCCCAGACATCTTAAATTTTCCTACCTGTTCCACAGAAAAGAACCTTTTTTTTTTTTAAAATTATCTATGATTGTCTAAAAAAGTTTAATAATTTAAATTTTTTTTCTGATTATCTGATTTTATCTGACTGAGACAAGTTTTTCTGCTGGTGAACATAAATTTGCTGAAGACCCCCTGAAGAACTGAACAGATATGCAAAGTGAACAGAGATAATTAATAGACTCACAAGAAGGAAGATTGTAGTGGTGTATTAACTTCTTAGAGACACAGAAACTTACAGAGATGTACCTGTACAGTTGTAATTTGGAGTTCCTATCTCACACATGAAATCGATCAACTCCTGTTTCTCTCCAGGAGGGACTGTCAATGTAATCTTGCCTTTATTATTGCAGGTTAACACACATTACTGATGACCTGTAGCTACCCTGCTTTTAAGATACTACAAAGCAGGCAGTTGTAACAGTCCAGGACTGTCTTGTCCATTATTTTGGCCTTAGTGCTGGCAGTGGTAGGGGTGGAGAGCCCATGCTGGAGCAGTGGAAAAGCAAGAACAGGAAGAAGTGATGGATAGGAGCTATCATAAACTCACCATAACCCACAGTGCAAACCCTTCAGTGCTGTGTGATGGAGCGACAAGCCAGAAATGAGCCTGGGAAGAGGGGAATGAGGAGGAGGTTTTGAGATTTTTGCCTTTTCATATTTATATCATCATTGATATATATTTGAACAAGCAATTAATGAAATTAATTTTGCCCAAGTCAAGTATGCTTTTCCCATGACAGTAACTGGTAAGTAATCTCTCTGCGCTTAGGTTGACCAAAAACTTGTTTCCATCTCATTTTCTCCTTTTGTCCTCTTTGAGGAGGGGTAAGGAACAAGCAGCTGGTGGGCATCTGACAGTCACAGTTAACACATCAAAACTGCACAGATATCAGAAGCTGTGAATGGTTGATGCAGATGCCACGTCAGCTGGGTGATGCTATGGGAATCACAGTAACTTCCTGGAATTATGCTATGATGACAGAGACACATGACAGACCCATAGAATGCCTAATGAATAGTCATGCTCCAAGGAAAATGCTGTCATTTTCTCTGATGTGTGACTTCTTCACTTGATTGGAAGATCCTCTATCTCATTTCTTGTTCTTACCTCTTAGCATTGAGACCCTACAACCTCCTTAGTTAACTAGATACTTGATAAATTCATGCTAAGACTAAACAAAATGATATTTTTTTCAAAAAAAGTCTATTATTTCTTGTTCTAGCATTAGTAGTCATAAATCTTATGATACTTATATACTAAATAACCCTGTCATTTCCTTTACATTTCATTTAGTATTTCAAACCAAATGTTACTGCTGCCTCTGTTTCTTCTTGCCCTTGATGTCTTTATTTCACATCCTTAATAATTTATATTCCTGTCCTCTAAAGTGTCTCCTATTAGTTGGTGGTTTTTTTTTAAGTCCACTGCCCAGTCCTAGAGGCAGTATGCCAGATGTCTTCCATGCCAAACAAAGCATCATAATTACCTTCTGTGTCTTACAAGCATTATTCCGCTTAATGAAGCAGAAGTTGTAGGGAAAGGTAAGATGTTTTATTAGCCCCGTGAATGTAATTTAGATTATCACAGCTGCAATAATATCATTATGCACTTTTGTAATGCACTGCAGCATTTTCCTCTATAAAGGAATTATTCCTCATTTATTTGTGCAAATCGTAAATAATGCTGCTAATTTACAGTAAATTTTCAGTCCATTGAAACACACGGTTCTATTCTGCCTTAAGACCATCTGCCTAGTTAGTCCTCCCTTTTTATTTTACCATTGTATTGTGCATTTTTCCCTTTCATTGCTTTTTATGTCTTTGGCTTTTGTAAGTCTTTTTAGTCTTCCCCTCTCACCCCTAGCTGTATTACTCTTTCATACTAATCCTTGCTTTCTCCTTATTTACGGATCATTAAGAGGTCCTAATGTACCATTTCGTTTCTCATTACCCTTCTTCTGTGTCAACACACTTTTGTAAGTTTTCAAGTTTCTGAAACTTTATTATTTTATTGATCTGTAGTATTTTCTGATGTATTTCTTCTGGATCACTTCCAAGTAAACTATCTTCAAAGTATAGTCTAATCTGGTCTGCCTTTCATTTCAGCTAATTATTCTACTTTCTAAAGCAAAGTGATCTCATACATAGTGGATGAACTCATTGGACAATCTTTTATTATTCATATAGTCAAATTTTAGGAAGCCAACGTACATCCTTGGGTTGTCCTCTATAGCCAATAAAGGGAGTTTGGTTAGCAATATGCCTTCTGATTCATGTGTATGGTGCACAACCACGGCGCACTAAAATGTGTTCAATTCCATTTCTTTTGGGCTATGTTACATTTCTTACAAAGATCTGTAAGTATCAGATTCTGTACTTTAGAGCCTAAATTACAAAAAAAAAAAAAAAAGAAGAAGAATGATTGTAAACATTTTAGAGTATCAACTCCAGCAAAGTTTTGTACCCAGAAGCATTTTGAGGATTTAGGAGAAAATTTGAAAGAAAGAAGGAAAAGCAAGTTTAAATGAAGATTCAGATGGAATCTTGAACTGTGCAACCATCATACCCTCTTGCATGAAAGAAACAATATATCTTTACTCTTTGTATTGTATCCTAATTAAGCTAACTCCATACCATATATCCCGTTTATTTTACAATTCTATTGCCAGTTATTCTAACACAAATTATGGGAAAGAACATATTTTTACAGAAGTCTGAATGGAGGTGGATTGCGCTGTGATTTTACTGTGGCCTCAAGATCCCATTAAATATTTTTGGTAGTTTTCAAACTATCAGTGAAATTTCACAGAACTATTTTCAGAAATTCCTTCTGTACACAGTCAAAGACTTTATTTGACTTCAGTTATTCAAAGGCTAAAGGAAGATATCAGCCTTTCTCACTGAATCTAGGATTTATAAAAGTGTCCTTCTGTGATTGCTTGCATTCACTTTTACTCATCCAGTCTCTGTCAGAATGTCTTTTGATATTTCTGTATCAGCATCAAGTTAAAAACTCAGTAGGTCTGACAAGCTTTCCAGGAACAGACAAGACATTACAAACTTCATCAAAATGACAATATCTGTTTATCATTTACCAGCTTAGAAGTAGAGTCCTTTGTGTCCTACTAGAGATGCTCAGTTTATTGATTGTTATTTGGAAGTTACTTTCCTCAATAAAGCATGAGTCACCCCATGAATAAGTTTATTTCTATTTTCAACTCCAGCGGGGAAAATAACCCCACCACAACTCCATAGTTATATTGCTTTTTCAAGGTGAAGCATGTTATCTTTAGGTTAAAGAACACTAGTCATTCTCACAGTTCTCTGCAGATGCTTTACCAAACCTTGTCTGTTCAAAGCTGGGTGCAGCTCTTGGGTGCAGATATCATTTTGCACTGCAGATACTTAAAGCATCTAGGTCTGCACCTTTAAGCTTTAGTGGTTTTGCTCTGGAAGCACTCTGAGATTTTGGGCTCAGCTGTAAATGCACTTGGAGAAAATATATTTCCAAATTCTTTTGAATGACTCATAATTGGGATGTCTATTTCTTTTTCCTGTTGGAATAATTTAGCTTTAATTTTATAGCAACCAATCTATTTTTATCTATAATCTTTTTTAATACATCTTAAGAGTTTCTAATATCTGAAAGATAATTAGTGTTGTGCATTTGCAAATTTTTTATGGAATGTTCAATCTGTTACGGATCTTTCCTAGTCTAAGAACAGTTTCTCCTACTTGAAAATTCACTTAGAGTTTCTTATTTTTAAAATTCAGATTTTTCTTTAATAAAATTATTTTTTCAGAAATAATTTCATGGAAGTAACAATTACTACATTTGCTGTATTAAAATTAACTTTATATAATATAACACATAATTTAAGTAATATAATTATGATAATTTAAAATGAAAATATTGCTAAATAATGTATTTATACATTATTTCATATAAAAATTGCACATCATTTTTCAGAGAATGAACGTGCAGCTTTCCATCTTGTTGACATGTTACTATTCTGCTGTTCCATTCAAAAAAGCAGCTAATGGATATGAATATATTAAGTTTAAAGGGATTTAAATGAATTTATTTCATTGAAATAAGTATATCTTGGAGCATATTTTGGGGAAATACACTCTTTTTGAAGATTTTTAAAAATTTTTTTAGTCTCACTCTCAGCAGATGAAAGGTTTTTGATTCTTCACTTTCATTGTTTTAAAGGCAAAGATTTAATTTGGAGTTAAAACTCTCTAGTTTCTATTGATTTAATTTTAAAATTTCTTATTTATGTTTTTTATTTATCTTCTAAAATATGCATTGGGATGAGCACCTAATTTTCATTTTTAATTGATAAAATAAACCAAAAAGAGTTGAAATTTTCTTATTATACAAAGATGAGGACATGTAGACTATCAGGCTTCTTTTTTTCATTTGCAACATATTTACCTTAGAAAACTCTATTTTTCTTTTTTCTTTTCTATTTTTCTTCTTTCTTTTTTTATTTTGTAAACTTTCAGTATACAGAAAGCTTGATTGATCAAGCCATTCACTAGCTAGGGTCTTTTCAAATTGAATTTTTTAAGAAACTTCTTATACTACAAAATCATCATTATGCCAACTCAACATACCTCAGTGTCTTGACCCTTTAATTAAGAGTGAAGACTATCTTTTATGATTGCCTGTTTTTCTATTAGCAGATAGTATTTTATTCAGCCAGCAGAAACATCATTATTCACTAGATTAAAATCAAACACTTGTTTCGTGTTTGAAAAATTAATTCTATAAAATAATTCCTTATGCAGGTAGGGCTTTAAACCATTTTTCCTTTATTGACTATCTTGCACTTCTGCTGTCACTAAAGAGTGTTTTGTGCTTCTCTCATTTTATTTATTTTTTTTGTTTATTTGGTTCCAGTTTCTGAAGGCAGCTTTTGGACCTGTGGAATATTTATCTCTGTCCATCACTTTGCTGCTCTTGTCGATTTTCTTCAAAATCTGGGAAACAGCAGGTTAGGAGCCCTAAATGACACAAACATACTTATTCTCTGCAGAAAATCCTGAACTATTGCACTCTTTGAATTTAATAAAATGCCTTGATAAAGGGTTAGGCAATATCTGCTGTCTGAATTTTACCTGACAAGGAACCGAACTTCAATTCAAGGAATAACAAGGTAAACCTTAATTTTGCTTTGTTCCAGGTTAGAGAATAATGGGAGCTGGCAGAGATTGTTTTCCTTCCTACCTGCTCCAATGTCTGAGCTGCCTGGGGCACCTAGAGCAGAGATGAAAATAAAGGCTAACTGCCCTCATTTCTTCCTCTGCAAAAGAAGAGGATCCCCCCCATCAGAGGAGCTGTAACTCAAAGCAGAGTTTACAGCAAGGGCTGTGCTGAGGGCACCAAGACACTTCAGCATCTCTTGCATGCATCCTCCATTCCAGGAGAGCTTTTTACACAATCCTTCTGGTAAGACATTACAATCCTTCTCCAGTGACACGTAAATTCAGTTGTAAATTCAGAATGATGCCAGTGCAATGAGGATAACAATTTAATTTTCAAAGAATTTTTAATACTAGTATGATCTATCAGTATTTAATACAAAATTGTGTTAATCTTAGTAAAATTGGGATTATGCCCAACATCAGCAGTGGCAAATTTGCATAAAGAAAAGCTTTATCTAGAAAGTTTGACATAAAGCAAAATAGACTTTGTATAAACAAAATATCTTAAGTCAGTATTTCTGCCATTAATAAATATTGAAGTAAAGAAAATTTAAAAGTTTTACTTTTTCATAACATATTGGATTCCATAAAATTTGGGATATAAGGGAAGTAACATATAAAAATATACCTAGTCCTGCCAAGAAGCAGATTTATAAACATAGTCACAGGGAGAAGCAACACAATGAGAGTTAAAATTGTAACTCTGACCCACTAAATATAAACTTATCCATGGAGCAGAGATTCTTCTATTTGAAACAGGAAAGGAAATTAAGGTATTGATAAAGTCCATTACAAATATTCAGTCATAGTTTTCTGTCTTTAGAGATCTCATATTGCCTAAACCAAGAGACCTAATCCTTTTTCCAGATAATGGATTTTGTAAGCATTCTTCTCTTTTACCTTACTTAGTTACAGAAAATAAATTCCAGCCTCTTATTCAATTGCCACAAAATCATATTTCTATATTTCACAAAAAAACCACAGCAAAATAAAACCCACAAAACCCACACCGAAAATGTAACAAAAATCATCCACAAAACACCCCAACTGGGTTTTCTTCCACTGAACAGCTCAAATAGTAATGTCTGTATTTTACACAAACACCATGTGCAAAGAGAGTAGGCCCCTATAATGCACAACTGAGCTTCAATAGACTCACATACTTTTACCTTTGCAAGAGCATTTTTCAGCGACAGGATGACTCCATGCTTTCTGTTTCTTCATTGAGACATCTGTCCTCTCTCAATTAGTAGTTAGATTACTTAATTGACAATATAATAGACTGAGAGATATTTTCATTACACAGCAAAATTTGCCTCTAAGTCAAAGCACAAGAGATAGAACTCTCACTCAACTAGTATCAGGTTCAACACTGCTATTAATTTCTCAGTCCTGAAGTATTTCTTGGAGTACAGAACTATCCAGCCATAGAAGATGATCTTCAAATATCCAGTAATGTTGTCCTTCCCATCCAAAATTGGTAGACCAGTAGTCTACAGATTTTTCTCTTCTGTTCTTTTTGTTCTCTGACAAGATGTATTTGCATTTCTTGTGGCATATTGACATAGCCTCATATTCAGTTGGAATAAATGGAGTTTATTCCACATTATATGCTTAAGAATGACAGTAGTTAAAAGAGGGTATTTCAGTCATGAAATATATTATATATTTTTTGCACTTCAGTAAGAGAAGTGTTTGTCTACCAAATTCTGAGTAAAAGTTTTAGCAAGCAGATCATAATATAAAAATATGTATTCATGAAGAAATTGTTCTATTAAGAAAAAATATAATTCCACTGTACTAGTAAACCACATTTTATCAATGTATATGAGACAGATGGTTTAAAAGATTTGCCCTGTTAAGAATACCTTGCCCATTGATAAAAGTGCTGTGTGATGAATATGTGCCACACCTATTATGAGGGTGAATTAAAGATTCTTAAATTTACACATAATATGATCTTGCATGAGGAAGAAAAATGTATCTCAGTTGTAAATTAAGCAGCAGTGATACTCTTGATGGAATGAGGGAGTGTCAGAGCACGTAGACACTTAAAACACTCTTCAAGTAGCACTGGATCTCTTCTTCAGTAGTTGTACTAGAGAAAATAAATCAACAGCAATACAGCTACAAAACTAGAATGTGGATTCATACCATGACTCTTTTGTCATGCAGAGCTAACCTGGGAGTGCTGGGATTTCTGTGATATAAAAAGAACTATGGTATAAACTACAGAGCTATAGGTCGTAAGAGCACTAAGGATGAATCTCAAACTCCTCTTGGACCATCCCAGTCACCTGTCCCACCTCTCCCATTTTCCCTCAGGCATTGAAATTAAATTCACAGTCATTCCTATATAAACTCATGTTGTCTTTAAATAGTAAAAGAAATGCAGAAAGAGAAGACGACAATTCAAGAGGAGCTCAAAAATCAAATAGTCAAGAACTAGTAAACAGAAGTATACATGTGCCTGGATACTATCTCTGTGATGCACTTAACAGAGCTTACGGGCAAAGCTGATTTTAAAATACTTCCTTTAAATGTACCATCTCTTATTTCTTCCTGGATAGTCCCTGACAGTTGCACGTGTATCCTGATTTAGGGACTGAACTCATGCATAGACGTGTACTGGCTCACCAGGCTGTGACTCTGCCAGCCTCAGGCAGCCCACCTTCCCTAGCAGGGTGGGTATCCCATCTGGTCCCCAGCTACTGCTCCAGAAGATCACAGATTTGACACAGGTGTCCTGTCTGCCAATGACACCTGAATGCTTAAGGTGCCCTAATGGACCTCAGACAGCATTTACTCATTTTCACTTCAAAGTGAAAATGTGATCAAGTGAACCTTAAGAGACCTTCTTTAATGGGGAGACATATATTTTTGATCCTATTCAGATGATTCCAAGGAAGACCAGACAGGTAAAAGTTAGGCCTAACAACATATAGCAATTGCTTTCCTGTATCTGTAGGAATAAACACAACATTCATAATTTATAAACTTAAATAGAATTATCAACTTCACCCTGCCAGGTATAAACCACAAACATGCTTTAAACTACAGCTTAAATTATGTGAAAACATTTCCAGTGGAAATATTTTCTCTCTCCAAATCCCTTTGACTGACAATATTTACCTCCAGCTTTCATATTGTTCATCTGGAACACTCCCTAAGGGAAACTTAAATCTTTAGAAAATTGCAAAGAAGGACACTAAGTTCAAAGAGTTTTTAAAATTAGGACTTTGGACAACCACAGAAATAAAATAAGTCAATAAATGATGCTAAGAAGTTATAGGAGGTATTTAATAACATGGGTTTGGGCTTGCTAAGGCTAAACAACAACTGAGCCTACACATTCCTGTATGTACAATAGAAGCCAACAGCAGAAGAGAAAAATGGATAAAGTAAATACAATAGACTTAATTTATTATAGATCTATTTTTATATTTGTGTTATATCTACAAAAATACATGTAAAGTGTATGATGATTAATATTAATGTTTACCAGCATGTTTCCAGTCTTATAAAAAAATAATTTTCAGAATAGTATCACTTGTTGCAGAAGTATTTCTGTACATTTAAAGAAATGCTAAAGTGTGGTAGCAAATCCTGCATCGTACCATTTATATCCCAGCACTGTGGAAAAATGTCAGTGTTTTTCTGTAGAACTCTTGGTTTATCAAGAGTATGTTAATTGCTCTTTTCATAAAATGGGAGCATTTGCATATCTATGGCAAGGTGTCAGTTTAAGACATATCAAAGGAAGCTATGTGAGTCATACCATGTCAGAATACAGAGCACAAAGTAAATTTAAGTAAATGCTGCAACCTGACATTCTGTGTCTGAAGCAGATACATCATTACCAAGGTAATCCAATCTATGACAACCTCATTATCTCAAATTCTCAATGTTGAAAAGCCATTGGAAAAAGCTATGGATTGCAAAGGTCTCTTCTAATCTGAAAGCCTCTGCTCCATGAGGGCAATATTGTAAACAATTTACATGTCATGCCCAGGGCTAACCATGTATGGATGGAGTAGAAGTTTCTTTTTATGAACAAACTCACTACAACAAGACAGCAAAATAAAACATTGAAATATCATAAATTTTTCATACATGGAAAATTCTCAAGATCAACAATGCAACAGGGGAAACGTAGATTTTTTTTTTTCTTTTAAAGGTGAACAATTGTGCATAGTCAAATGTGCACAGTCTAACATTAATAAACCAAGAAAATATTCACCCAGCCTTGTCTGGGGAATTTAACTTTGGCTGATATTTTAGGTACCTACAACCTGTTTAAAGAGTCTCTAAGGAATCCAAAATTCATCAAGCAAAATCTAAAATCTTAGTAACTTACTTTACTTAGTAACTCACCCTTACTTAGGGTCTTTCTCAGGCGCCTAATTCAGCCACCTAGGTAGATGTTTAAGAGCTTTCTAATCTCTTGTAGTTGTTTGTGGAGGAAGTCTTTCTAATAGCAAATTTACTAGGCTTTACTAAGGTGAAATGCTGTGGGATATAGGAATAGTCTTATTCAAACATGATGTTTGTCATGATTCCAACAAAAATGCCTTTCTGTATGGCTTTAAAGACCTTAATTTGAGACAGTGGGTGCCGAGTACATTGCAAATTTAATATTTGCAGTTAATGCATCCAGGTCAAAATCTACATACTTTAAAAAAACCTCAAAAACCTGTTCCTGGGGAAGATCATGGAGAAGCTCCTCCTAGAAGCTGTGCTTAGGCACGTGGAGGACAGGAAGGTGATTTGGGACAGCCAGCACAGCTTCATCAAGGACAAGTCCTGCCTGAACAACCTGGTGGCCTTCTGTGATGGAGTGACTGCATCGGTGGACAAGGGAAGGGCTACAGATGTCATTTATCTGGGCTTGTGTAAAGCCTTTGACATGGGTCCCCACCACAAACCTCTCTAAGCTGGAGAGAGACTGATTCAATCAGTGGATTGTTAGGTGGATGGGGAATTGGTTGGATACATCTGGAGGATAGCTGTTCATGGTTCAGAGTCCCAATGGACATTGGTGACAAGTGGTGTCCCTCAGGGACTTAATATCCTCACTAATATTGGGACATTCAATAATATTATTAGACATAGATGAAAGGATCAAGTGGACCCTCAGCAAACATGCAGATGACACTAAGCTTCAAACTGGAAAAAAGCAGGCTTAGATTAGATATTAGAAAGAAATTTTTTCCTGTGAGGACGGTGAGGCACTGGAACAGGTGGTTCAGAGAAGTTGTGGAAGCCTCATCTCTGGAAGTGTTCAAGGTCAGTTTGGATGGGGCTTTGAGCAATCTGCTTCAGTGGAAGATGTCCCTGCTCATGGCAGAGGGCTGGAACTAGATGATCTTTAAGATCCCTTCCAACTCAAATCATTCAGATTCTATGATAATCTCAAAACCATATCTGGTCATGATGTTTATCAGCTTGCTTTGGACCATTCTTACAATTCCATCCATTTCATAAAAAAACCCCCGGGAAACCTTCACAGAGTCTCTTTTTGTAAGTGAAATTTGAAGAAAATTGTCCTCATAGAATAATCTTCACTTGAGAGAGACAACAGTCTTATTAACTTTGATTGCTTGCTTGTATGTGTTTAAATTGGTTCAACAGATTATGTGGATTATATACTTTTGTTTGTTATTTTACCCATTTTAGTATCAATTGCCAGAAATTTGGTTTTTTGAAAGCATTACTGGCTGTCTGAAGACCTGTGTGAATCTAACAAAACAAATCAATCCAAAGGACAGTACACACACGTAAGTACACATCTTAGAAAATTTTGACTTTATGAGCACAAAAAGTTTAGAAATTGCAGCATGGACAAACCATTAAAAGTTAAATTGTGTAAGTGCAGTGCTTCCCAAGTCTGTAGAACTTAGTATTACCCAGAGAAATAGAGCAAACAAGGTGCTGCTCAGGAGATATGCAGTGTCTGGTTTAACAACACCAGAGTTCCTGGGCAAAGGGAAAGCTCATAAAGGGCTAAAGCTGTCTGCTTTTTTTTTGCTTTTTTTGCCTTTTGTTTTGTTTTGTTTGTTTGTTTGTTTTTGAGATACCTAGAGGTGACAATTACAATTCTTGTTTGCTATTTAGGCTGTGGTCAGGTTCTTGATCCCCGTTTTATGACTACCAATGTACATGGCTCATATCCCAGGACAGACTGCACTGTTGTATTCATATTCTTTTCTAACAGTTTAAAAATTAACTGTCTCTTTTATCTGGGTACATTTTGTACACACTCCTATATCTTGTGCAAACTGGTTGTCCTGTTGAGTGATGCTTACTCCCACTGACGTCTGCTGTGATAAGATGGAATGAGTCACACTAGGTGTTCGTAAAGGTTAACAAGTAATATATTCAGAGCTGTAGATAAATCACGACGCCTTTCTATGTGGCAGACACTACAGAGCAAATTGCTGAGAAATGCCTAAAAGTAGGTAAATAAATAGGTAGAATCAGCGGCTTCAAAATAAATTTAAAGGTGCACATTCAGAAAGCTGAGCATTATCCCTGCACGAAATAGTGACACTGAACGACCTCAGAATATTATTTCATTGTTAAGAATCTGGATACACCATAGATAAAACCACTTTTTAGCATCTTGTCACTGTGTGCTGCCAGTGTTAAATGTGGTTCACTTCCTGATTTTGCAGCTTTTACACCTGTCTGATCTGCACCCTCCCTAGAGGATTTTCTAGCCAAGACAAATCAGCATAACAGTTCTGCTCTAGCTCCCTGCCCCTCTGCTGTGAGAGTCAAAGGGACAGTCAAAATACACTGGAGGAGTTTCTTTCTTTTTTTTCCTCTTTCTCTCTTTCCTTCTATATTAAAGAAACCAAGGAAACCATTGATCATCCCACAAAGGATTTGATAACTCAGTACATGGTATCTGTCTTCTGAAACACCACTGCAGAAAGGTTTTAGCACAATTTGGAGAAGTTTACTTAGGCAAATTTTCAGAAGGTATGGAAATATATTGGTGTTGCTGCAGTCACTACAGATGACTGCAGAGAATCAAAATAAAGATATTATCAAGCCAAATGCTAGTTCTTACTACTTTATATGTCAAAAAAATGCTTACATCAGGTTTCTTCAAGTATGTTGCCGAATTTCCTTCCTAGAAAAAGTCATATAGTTCTGCCACTAGAGTAAAAGTTGATTAGTTCTCTCCTTGTGTTGTCTGTATTCATTAATGAAGTAGTGGCACTAGCTCTCCTCCATCCTTCCTTGACATGGGAGTAAAAGATACACAGTCAAGGCCGTGGATTTTCTGTGCTGATGTAATGGCCCATAGAACATCATTGCAAGCTACTAGGCATCTGTTCTGCAAAGCAAGTAAATTCTGATGGAGGAATATTTTATTCCATACTCACATATGCTAATTCTAATACACCCAATATCTAGTGCTTTGTTATTTGCTGCATCTAGACAAGTCCCTGTGCAGTCTGTGAAAGTATTATATCCTTCTATGGAGGTACCTATCACTGAGACTCTAAAATTGTTTTTCAGAGACAACCATTTTCTCTATTGATTGGATGGGGAGTCTGTCTGTTTAGCTAAGGTGCTATGAGTCAGGATGCCAAGACAGCAATCCATTCACTAGACATTGTACCATTTGCTTCAGGTGAAAATTCTACATTTCAAAATGCAAATTACTTATACTGAATATAAAAGCTTTTACCTATACAGTCATAGTGTTTATTGCAATATTTTATTGTCTAGAGCTCCATTCAACCACTAACTCCCAGGGTTCAAACATAAAGCTATTTTAATCTAAAAATCTAAGCAAACTGAAACATTGCTAAATATATGATTTTCAGAAAAATGAAAAAATAAAGGGAAATATATGGAAAGGAAAAAAGTTTCAAAGGTCTTACTCCATCACCACCAGCTCATCAGCGTCTGTCCTATTGCTGGTTTTGGTCATGGTTTTCTCTGTACTTGTATTTCAAGACTCATTTCTTGATAAAAATCAGTACCATTATTGCTAATTTTGACATAATTGCTCCTCTCTGTTTTCTTTTTCTTCAGTTTCAATGAGATGGAGCAACAGAATGCCTCACTGCTTTGTCTCTGAGGGAAAGGTTCTAGGCAGACAAAAACTAAATCAAATATAATTTTTAATTTGCAACAGCTTCCTGTAGTGAATAGTATCTATTAATGTACCTAGTCTCTATTAAATATTCAGGTTTTATATGAGCTTTTGGTGAGGTAATTTTTCCCTTTACATAAAACTAACAAATACATATTTTTAATTCATAATATTATGTACCCATAATAATAACAACACAAAAAATAAAATAAAATAAAATCCTTCAAAACTTCATGGTCTTTCCTTTATCTGATGTAGCTTGTGGCAAGGAAAACATGCATGTTACACTGGTTTCTTTGAAAATTCTTTAAAAAAAAATTGAATAACTTTAAAATATGGTCAGCAGGCTTTGGCCTTCCTTTTAGTAAGGCTGTGACCATACATCAATATCATTTAATTACTCCATTTAAAAACCTTTCTAAAAAGTATATTCTCTGCTTTGAGTAATGGTGTACAAAAGCAATCCACCTCAGCAGTTAAACATTTTAAGTGAAACAATCAATTTCAATGACAATCTGTTATTCATCCATAAAATGTATTAACTAATGAAAAATAGACATCTCTCCACAGTATTATAGTAACACATTTCAGTGAGAGACTTGGAACAACTGGGACTTCACAATCTTCTGATACAATTAGATATGTGTATGGCTAAATCAGCAGTAAAGTGTTTGAATTCTATCAGGGTTGAGTGCAATAGCTACATAACTAGAAGCTATGAATAAAATGAAAGAAGACAAAGACTTAATCACTAGTCAATTCCTTTGTGGGCAGAGGGAAAAGAGTCTAGTTATTTGACAGCTTTTATTTATCCAAAGGCCAGAATTAAGAAACATACATTTTACAGAAATATACTTTCAATAGATCAGGGAACCTATTTCTTCATATATTTGTGTCACAAAGCAGCATTCATAAAACATGGCTCAGGATAATGAAAATGGAAAATAAAAATATTCTGTGTAAAGGCAGATTCAGAGTCAATTTCCTGTTCCAGGAAACAATTTTACCATATTTGATTTAGAACTGGATAAACAAATTCCATCCCCACTGCACCAGGGAGTGCTATAGCATGGCCATTTTGAATGTTACTAAATCACTACTTTAAGAAGGTTCTGAAAAAAATATCCAGATTTCATATCATTTTATGTAATAAAAACTTTCAGCCTCATGGTGTTTTAAAACTGCTATTTTAAGACACTTTTTAGTTTTTCTTGTTACTCTGACAGACAAGTCAAGTACTGAAAGAAAGAAAGAAATAGGATGAACCTGTATGAAATAGCATGTCAGCATATCTGTAAAAGCTTTTGTGCACCCAACAGCTTTACTAGCAATGCACTGATGGGCCATTACTCATCATAGAAAAAAGCACCTGTGAAGACTGCTTCTCCTTTAGGCAAGGGAGCAGCAGCCAAGCAACAGGATGAGGCATGTGCTCCAGACTGGAAAACAATTTTTTCCCAGGTTCAGGCAGTGTATAACTCAGGGTGGGAGCCAAAGACTGGGAAGTGACTTGGAAATCAACCACTTTGTAAAATAACAAGATCTTGAATGAGATGTTTACTTAACCTCTTTTTATTAAAGAGCTCTTGGCCTGGTCATCTACACTGTGGTGACTGAGGACATGAAGTATTGTTGCCATCACTGCTAATTACACAGGTCAACTCTGTGCATTTGAGTGCTCACAGATAATGCTGAGTGTGCTTGCTGGGTAGTGATGGCTTTGAGTATGTAATGATAATGGTGAATAAAGAGAACAAAAGATTTGCACAAAATGTGTTGCTAATTAGTACCAGTCTAGAAAAGCTTTATTTTACCATTACAGGCATTATTTATCATGTTTTTTAAGCATACCCATTACAGTGAAATCTGATTCCTAACTCTTATTTTTTTTTTTAGTGTACATGTATGTATGTGTACACATACACATATACAAAAAATTGTTTCATCCCTAAAAGTAAAATGCATTGATAGGGAAATGCAGGAAAGCTGTTCCATGGTAATGAAGGAAAACTCCTATATGATAACAAGTTTTTCTAAATCAGTTCCTTCTAAGAAGCCAGAAGCTTGTTAATATTTGAAGGGTATTGTGCATATGAACCCTATCTGTCCATGAGGGAATAGAATCATTATTGACAGACTTCAGCTACCATAAACCTGAATATGTTCACTAATTTCAGAGCAGCCATGCCTGTTTATCATGGTTATAAATAGGGCCTAATGATTATAGGACTAAGCCTGGGCCAAGAATTTGGTAAGGAGCAAAGATATGCCTGTAACATAAATGGTTTAACAGAATTTAAAATGCTTAACTTTTGCACTTCACTTTCTAATGCATTTTGTCTGAAGTTGTATGATTATCATTTCTAACTGGCCATACCCAAGCAATTTTTCCTCATTCTCTTTATACTATCCTGAAAAAATTTATACTGAAGACCTTTAGATCTGAAACGGGTTTATTTTTGCAAGCAAAAAATTTAGCACAATCACAAAATATAAAAGAATAATATATAACATATAAATGATAGCATTAAGATATTTCCTTATTTAGTTTTTTATCAACATCTTTTTAAAATTAATTTTATATCTTCAAGACTTTAATATTTTTCTGTAGTTAAACACTTCCAGCACTTAATAAAAAGATAAGTTATATTTTCTGCTTCTCTCATGTCCTGGGAATCAATTATTCTATCATATAAAGTTACCAAGTTATATTTATATTATCAATCTTTTAAAAATGGTTTTGATTTTTCATTAATTTTTATTTCTAGAATTAATACCTCCTAATTTATTCCAAAGGTTTCTACACTCTTGAATTTAAAACATAGGTTACTCTTTCTCAGGGCTATGTTTTTCTCTATATTTATAAAAGTACAATGTTTATTATTTTACAGGTACACTTATACTCCAAATTAGATAAATCAGTTATTTATCAAAATTTAAAAGTGTGCCAGTTTTTCATGATTCTGCAATGACAATCAATAAATGTCTTGATCAGAGCACACTAAACTCTGAGTTTTGTTTCCTCCTCTGATGTGGTAATTTCCATTTCTATTCTGACACTGCCATTAGCCATCCCATCTCTGCCCCTGGATACACTTTGGTCTTACTGAAAGCAATACAAAGTTTTAATAACTTTGATTATTTGTAACTTGAATAATTTTAATCTTCTTCCAAAATTCTTTTGGTCTCAAGCTTGTGTTTTACCTTTTTTAATCCATGTCTTAAAGAACTTCAACTCTAAGCAAAGACCAACCACATCTCTAAAGAGCAACTCACCCCTGACAAGTCAACCAGTGGAATGCCTCTTGGAGGAACCAACCTTTGTCTACAAATTACTGGGAAAACCTAATTGCTGTTTAATTTAACTGTTAGTTGACATAAATTTATCCATAAGGATTGACAGTTGAATAAACAAGTAAGAAGATGGATAATAACCGATTACTCATAAATTCCCAGTTCTTCTTACTGTAGTTGTAGTCCCAGGTATCATGGACTCCATCCAGTAACCACTGGATGAACTTCACTAGGTAGGAAATTGGGATGGAAAATAGGCATAAATTTCCCAGTGTTTCAAGTAGATTGCTACACATTCAAGGATCTAAATAACAGAAAAAATCCATTCAGAGTGGGATATAATTCATCACTTCAAGTAACAATTCCCTGCTGAATTTCACATGGTTCTACATAGGTACTTAGAAGATTGAATCATACATTTTGAGCAAAGAATATTAATTTCCCTTTTGTCATTCATATTTTATAGGATAGTTTAGTTGCTGACAGAAAAGGTGTTTGGGGAGTAGTATAGGAACAGTAAAAGGATTTACAATTATTAGCTATATGAATTGCATTTCTAGTGTTGCCATCACTAAAAGTTGGTAGTGAGAGTAGCACTAGGAAAATTTCACTTCTCACAGAAAATAGTGATCACAATCTACAATTACAGAAGTATTTGACCGAGGCTGAGATTGCTTATGCTATGGTTTGATTTGGTATTTGAATCTGAATCAGAAGGGTTCAGACTTGAGGAAAAGAATCGATAGTATGTAATATATTACAGCTTTCTTTCCAAAATTTTGACCCAATATTGCAGAAGGAGGAGAATGAGATATGTTGTTCTGGTCAGCACATTGTGATTCTGACAAAGATTAACTTTTTCAAGAAACAACCACCATGGTAGGCCAAAAATTTATTATTATCTCATCATTGTGATCTA
Source organism: Tychaedon coryphoeus (assembly GCA_013398595.1). Taxonomy (NCBI): domain Eukaryota; kingdom Metazoa; phylum Chordata; class Aves; order Passeriformes; family Muscicapidae; genus Tychaedon; species Tychaedon coryphoeus. Next base: position 64,450 of record WBND01000864.1, on the reverse strand, counting down.
CTGGATAGATACTTTATGAGTTCATTAACAATTATTTGTATACATTCCACTTGGAGCAGTACTTAAGGAAGAACAGTGATCAGAATTAAAGGAGCTTAATACATCACCTTTTCAGCTGCTAAATTAACACTTGTATAAGCCTGAGTTTTCAGCACAACTATTTCAGTACAATTACAGTAGAGAGGTTGGGAACAAGATCAGTAGAATACGACACAAAACGGGCCAGCAGCACTAAACCAACCCATTGCTATATTCCTTCTCATCTGCCCAGCTCTAAAGGGTGAAGTTCAAACAGATTTCCAGCTGGTGGAGAAAGAAGCTGCCCTTTAAGTGCTACATCTATCAGATCCATGTCGTACAACTGTGAGAGGAACAATAAATTCATCCCACCCATCCTTAAGGAAAGAGGAGTGACACTGGAATAAAGGAATGCAAACATGGCATTTTTTTCTACTGCTGTTATTTTTCAGTACTTTTACATGCATAGATAGGCTTTGTCTCAACTAATAATCTTTGTTTTCTCCTTAAAATTTTCAACTCTTTCTTGAAAACTATGTTCATTGATAGATTTCCTCAAAGTTTTACACAAGATACTTATTGGAACATCTGGATCTAAGATAACTACTATTTGAAAACAACAATTAAGAATATTAATAGGCAGTGGCAAAAGTATTAAATTAACTAGAGGTTAATGTGTACCTGCCACTTCATGCACCATAAATATTCTTCTGTCTATGCTTTAATTGAAAAATTCATGAGAATTCTGGCTATGAAAATTGAAAAGCACAGTTAGATAAAAATTACAGTTGGATAAACAGCTCAGTAGGAGCTCATCCTACAGATACTGCTAAAACGTGAACATGAGGCATCAAAATGTTTACTATACTAGATAGATATTAAAATCCGTTTTATTTTATTCTTGGCACTTATCTAACAGCTTCCCAAGAAGTTATCTTGCTTGTGCTGATGTAAAATTATTCTGTAACAGTCATGACTATACAAACTGTAAGTGTAGTCAAACTAAATAAAGAATAGCAATTCAAAAAGAAAACATGAACAAAACCTCATGAACTTAAAGGACTGTGTCATAAAAAAACATGGTATATATGCAAGCTGTCACTGCAACAAACAGCCTATATCTAAGTCTATAGTTTATAACTATACAAAAGGCAGTACAAGTAATAATATTCTTTAAAAATTCTTAAGTAAACATATCACCTGAACAAAAAACCAAGGGGATAAAATCAATTTTCTTTGGCTTCAGGGAAGTCAGATCTTCATCTAAGAGCAAATAAATTAGATCTATTTTTATTAATAATAATTTTCACATATTTCACACATACTGAAACAGACAGTCTCATTGTTTTCCTTGACTTCACATGCTTAGTGACAAAAAAACTTAGAGGAAACAAAGGAAAAAATAATCCCAGCATAGATTATGACTATGTTAAAGAATAGAAAGCATTCACAGTTTTCTGAAAAGTCTGTGCTAAACAGTAGAGCATCTCTAGTCCCATGCAGTGTATTTCAGCTATTTATTTATTGCAGAAAATATTGGTCCTTGTATGATTTATTCAGATACCATGGAGATAAATAAATTCCAATTTCTACATAGAGTTCATAGTAGCTCTGCTGGAATGTTGTAACACCAGCATTGCAGGCACCAATCTTCAAGGATAAACAAAATTAATTTATTTTTTCTTATATATATATGTGTGTGTGTGTATATATATAAGTATATTGTTTGGCATAATGTAAAGGCCACATGCACATAGACATACACGCTCAACTACCTTGGCACATTCTGCTAGCCAAAAATGATTCTTGCAAGCAAATTCTGGTAAATCCATGTTATGCAACTAATTGAGGTAATCAAGGTACTCAACATCATGAAATTGTGCCTATTGCTTCCAGAAATGATCTTCTGATTTCATTAGCTTTTAGGAATAGTACTTATCTTTGACTTTAAATAGACTACAAGCTTTGTACTGTGCATATAAATGTTCAGTCTGTCTGTTTAATCATTCAGTTTCAGTATTTTGCATGATGCCATATGTTCCTCTGACTAAACAATCTGCAGTTTCTATTCTGCTGGCTTTTATTTTTGAGATCTCTGGGATTTAAAATTTCTCCACCAGAAGTGCCATTCCCTCCATACTCTGATCTGCCTCTTAGTTTTACAATCAACAATCCATTTTATATTCCCTAAAAGAGAACATGGATGGTGTCATATCTTCACATGATGATGTTAATTACTGTCACCCCATCACACTCATTTTTTCATAACAGAAACTGCAGGGACACATCAAATTAACTTTTCATCCTCTGTATGCCTATTCCAAAGCCAAGAAGCTTTATTTCTAAATGATCTCATCTTTGTATAAATACATTTAGAGTATTTCAAAGAGAATGGTTGAAATTTAGAATGCCCTTCTTGTCCTCATAAAATTTACATCTATTTATCTTTTTCCTGGGTTTTATTTTTATCACAATTATATGATGTGCTGGGTTGACCCTGGGTGGATGCAGGTGTCCACCAAAGTGGGCTCCCTCCTCAGCTGGGTGGGGGAGAGAGCAATACAAGAGAATGCTGATGATTCAAGACAAGGACAGGAAGAGACCACTCACCAGCTACCATTATGGACAACACAGCCTCAGCTTGGGGAAATTAGTTTAATTTATTGCTAAGCCACTCAGAGTAGGGTAATGAAAAATAAAAAACAAATCTTAAAAAACCTTCCCCTACTCCCTGCTTCCCAGGCTCAACCTCACTCCTGAATCCTCCTCTGCCAGCAGCACAGCAGTACAGGAATGGAGGTTCTGGTCAATTCATCACACATTGTCTCTGTTGCTCTTTCCTCTGCAGGGGGATGACTCCTCAGGCTCTTCCCCTGCCACAGGAGACAGTCCTGCATAAAATTTCCAACATGAGTCCTTCCACAAGCTAAAATTCTTCATTAGATCTCCAGCATGCATCCCTCCCATGGGCTGCATTCCCTCAGGAACAGTAAGCTCCAGCATGGGACCCTCACTGGGCCAAAACTTCTCACCAGCATGAGCTGCTCTGTCCACAGGAGCACAGGTTCTGCCAGGAACCTGCTCCAGTATGGGCTTTACATGGGGTCAAAGTGTCCTTCAGGGATCCATGGTCAGGTGTGGAATTCTCCAGGGGCTGCAGAGAGATTGCCTTACCATGGACCTCCACGGGCTGCAGGAGCACACCTGCCCCACCATGATCTTTACCTGCAGGGAATCTCTTCTCCTGCACCTGAAACACCTGCTGCTCTTCCTTCACTGACCTTAGGGTCTGCAGAGCTGTTTTCTCTTGTATTCTCACTCTCTCTTTGCCTGCAGCTGCCCAGTTGGGGTTTTCTCCTCCTCCTTGGCTATGTTATCCCAGAAGTGCTACCACCATCACTGATGGACTTAATATTGGCCAGCAGTGGTCTGTCTTGGAGCCAGCTGGCATTGGGTCTGTCACACACAGTGGAAGCTTCCAGCAGCTTCTTACAGCAGCCACACCTACAGCCCCCTCACTACCTAAACCTTGCCATGTAAACCCAATACATATGATCACTATAAGGAATTATAAAGTCACTCAACTGCAAACAGATTACAATCAAGTATTAATTATGTCAGAAATAGAGGTGGCATCACTTTAAAAATCATAGAAAACACGAAGTATGTAAAACAACAATTGAGATAGCAATTTTTCTTTATACTATGCTTGAAATGGGAAATATTGAAAGAAATTGGACACCACTCTCTTACTGCTGTTAAAGGCATCCTTACTAATTCAAGGCATCCATAGGTTAATGACAGATTATAGAAGCTTTCACCTACTCCAGTCTTGATTCAGACAGGAAATCAACCTGGCTATCAGAAATAGAGAGAAGCAGGGAGAGAGATGTGTAAACAAGCAGCCAGCCTTGCAACATTTTAGTAAGCATGCCAGGAGCAAAACAAATCGTACCTGAACCATGTTTTATGCTATAATGCACTTAAGGCAGGGACTGTTGCCAGTTGTAACTACCACAGCAACTAGTAAGTATCTACACTTTTCAAAAGAAAAGGCATCTTAGTGATGAATTTGCTTGTCGAGGTGATAAGCTTTCCTTCAGGAGCATTCCACAGTGCAGTGGGGGATCTCAGAAATCAGAAAGCCCCAGGAGAGTGCAGGGACCTGGCAGGAGCTGTAGCTCACACAACAAACAGATGATGGGTGGTGGCAGCAGGCAGCTCCCTCTGAGAGGTACGAGGGCACGTCTGTGTGCCTGGCACACTCTCTGGAGGGGTGTGTACCTTACTGTGGGCTCCTATCTGGGATGCCACTGAGAGAACAGCAAGCCTTGTGCAGTCCACTATTCCCTGCTACTGCTGCTCCATGTTGGCACCAGTGATAGACAGGAACAGCCTGAAGATGACCAAGAAGCATTAGAGAGTCTTTGGACTAGCAGTAAGGATCTCTGGAGCACAGCATTTTTTTCATCAATTCTACTGGTCAAAGGGAAGGAGTTTGACAGAGATTAGTCACCAGAGTGCATGGCAGGCTTGCTACCCTGAGCTTCAAGCAGGGATCTGCTTGGTAGACTATCATTGGAAAAGCCCTGGAGGGAAGAAAAACCCAAAAAAAGGTGGTTAATATTCAGGGATCACCTCCTCCAAGCTCAGGAGCAATTCATGCCAAAAAAAAAACAAAAATGGGGGAAAAAAATGCCAGGAGGCATGCATGGATGAGCAAAGAAGCTCATGGGCAAACTGAAACATAAAATGAAGCCCAAAGAGGGTAGGAAGAAGGACAGCTAACCTGTGAAGAACATAAAGTGGCTGTCCAACACTGCAGAACATGTTAGGAAAGGAAAGTATTCATATCATTAAATCTGGGCAGGGAATTCAAGGGCAACAAGAAAAGCTTCTATAGCTAAATTGGTGATAGAATGAAGACTAGGGAAATACAGGCCATCTCCAGGGGGAAACAGAAGACCTGGTTAGAAGGGATATGAAGAAGTCTGAGGTATTAAACAAATTTTTAGCCTCAGTCTTCACTGGTATGTGCTGCAACCACACCACCCAGGTCACAGAAGGCAAAGGCAGGGACTGTGTGAATAAAAAACTGCCTGCTGTAGGAGATGAGTTTCAAGAACATCTAAAAACCTGAACATGCGTAAGTCCATGGGACCATCTGCATCTCCAGGTGCAGAGGAACTGATGGATAAGTGACTCAGCCACAATCCATTGTATTCGGGAAGTCATGGATGTCTGGTGAAGTTCATAGGGATTGAAAAAGGAGAAACATAAATTCCATTTTTAAAAAGGGGGGAAAAGGACAATCCTGTAAACGAAAAGTCCGTCTGACCTTGGTGTCCAGCAAGATCATGGAGCAGATCCTCCTGGAAATGATGCCGTTATGTCTAAAAATAGGAGGTAGTGGGCGACAGCCAAGATGGTTTCAATAAGGGAAAATCGTATATGATAGATTTGGTGGCTTTCTATGATGGGATTACATGTTTGGTAGATAAGGGAAGAGTGACACCATCTACCTGGACTTCTGCAAAGCATTTGACACTGTTCCACATAAGATTGTTGTCTCTAAACAGAAGAGTCCTGGATGGAATGCTCAGTGTAAGGAATTGTTTGGGTGGTTGTAGTCAGGTTGTGGTGAATGATTCAATCTCAGAGAGCATGACGAGTGATGTTCCACAGGGATCAGTATTAGGATTGGTGCTGTTTAATGATGACACATAGTGTGGGATCAAGTGTATCCTCATCTGCTGATGACACCAAGGTGTGTGGTGCAGTCATGCTGGAGGAATGGGATACCATCCAGAGGAGCAGCCTTGAGATGTGCCTCTGTGCAGACCTCATCAAGCTCAACAACGTCAAGTGCAAGGTCCTGCAGATGGTTTGGGGCAATTGCAAACAGAAGTACAGACTGTGCAGAAATGGATTGAGAACAGCTCTGAGGAGAGGATTTAGGTGTATTGGCTGATGAGAAGTTCAAGAGCTGGCAATGTGCAGCTGCAGCTCAGAAAGCAAAACACTGTGTCAAAAGCAGCATGGCCAGCAGGGTTAGGTGATTCTGCTCCTCTACCCTGCTCTCGTGAATATGGACCTGGAGTGAGTCTGGAGGAAGGCGGCAAAGGTGATTAGAGGGCTGGAGCACCTTTAAAGAGAGACAAGGTTGTTCAGCCTGGAAAAGAGTGGGCTTCAGGAAAACCTTATTGCAGCCTTTCAGTACCTAAAGAATGACTACAGGAAAGAAGAAGAGGGATTTTTCATGAGGCATGAGGTGACAGGACAAGGAGGAATTGTTTTAAACTGAAAGAGATTAAATTTCGATTAGATATCAGGAAAAAAAGCTTTACTCCAGGTGTGGTGGGACACTGGCACAGGTTGCCCAGAGAAGCTGTGACTGCCCTACCCCAGAAGTATTTAAGGCCAGTTTGGATGGGGCTTTGAGTAACCTGGTCTAGTGGAAGGTGTTTCTGTCCATGGCAAAGGGTTTGGAACCAGATCATCTTTCTGACTGCTTCCAACTCAAGCTATTCTATGATTCTATAATGCCATGATTATTGAAAATACTTCAAAACAATATCTCCCCTCATAGCTGGTCTTGTTATGATTTATGGTTTTATGCAGATAAAATTAGAGGCAGGTTTATGGGCCCTAAAAGGAAACAATTTCTTCATGTTCAAAAGTTGTTTACTCACCAAGGGCAAAATTTACACATTTTCTTTTATGATGGAAATCAATAACACATTGTACTGGCAGTTTCTAAGGCTCATTAGACCAACTAATCTGATGCTTTTCTAAATTAACACTGATTATTTCTTGATATCTTTTTAAAACTTTTTAAAAAAACTGTTTAGGTTTTCATTGTCCTATGAAATCAGATCCTGCTTTCTGTCAGTGCTTAATTCAGCAACGTTTTCTGAAGTGTATCTTTAGTCCTTGTGTCAGATTTAACAGCTTCACTTAGTATTTTAGTTAACTTCCATGCTCAGCTACTTTGCTGTTTATAGTTTCATCTGCTTCCATCTGCTCTGAATAAAGTTGCAGTAAATCTGGCCTCTTGCCTTTTCTGTCAATTTATAAGTGAAAATAAAGTCTAGAGGGCAGGAACCCCAGACTTGGAAGGCTTAGTGGAAATCCTCACTCCCTCATAGACCCATGTTATGCTGAATAAAACACATTAAGGGCTTAGGATCCTTAAGATTTATTATATCTGGGAAGGACCTGAGGAAGGGAACAAAAGAACTTGTAAAAGAAACTCTGTGAGAACAGAAAATTATTTTTTACCTATGATTACAAAATTATTCACTAATTTTAGGTACCTTAACCTTTCTCCAGTTGACTTCAGTTGCAGTAACAGGTGTGCCTCTCTTTAATTCATCATACACTAAAAGTTTTGAACTGACTGGTGTAACTAGCTTTTGAAAAATTCAATTGAATTTTTATGAAAATTAAAATTAAAAAAAAATAAGAAAATGTTTATTATTAATTCCTCTAAGAGCATTTACAAAACACTCTTGTCTTGAGCTGACTTAGGGAATTATGAAAGAAGGTGAGAGCTCATTTATTTTAAAAATACATTTAATCAAGAATGGGAGTCACTAAGATCTCAGGATGAAAGAGCGAAAGAATAGAGGGAAATGTCTGCCTCCAAGTGTGAAACTTTTTTATATTGAATGTTTGTGTTAGTTCTCCTTCCTTCCTACACTGCACTGAAGGGGAGTGATGAAGCAGCTCTGTGGTGCTTTGCTGTCTAACCACACCAACATTAGGAAAAACAAAAAATGGTCACAGACTGAACAAATCTATTCTACAGAGTAAATACTAGAAAACAGGCAATTAAAAAATCACCTATTATGTCTTCTTGATGTGATATAGTTTGGGAGCAGGACACAGAATAATAATGTATTTGTCTTTCTAATCATTAAGTGCCAAAAGGTCAGGCAGCATGAATACTAACTTTGAAATAGTACTTTCATTTAGTTGTAAGCTCCTAAATTTCCCCTCATCCAGTAGAGATCTGTTGCAAGCCAGAATTGGTTTTATATTAGAAAACTGGATGAGTCATTACAGTGATAACATGAGAAGCTGAACCATGCCTGGAAAGCATTACACAGCCTCTTTAAGGGGGCTGTTGAAACAGCTAACAAACAACATAACAATTTAACAGTATAAAACTCATCAAACATTACCTAACAAGGGAACAGCTTCCACTGGTGAAAGCTGGCAAGAGGAACTGGATGTGAAATGCTGTGATTCAAGTGCGCACCAGAAAATTCTATTCTCCTGTTTCCAAAATTCCTTTGTTCCACATCCAAACCTTCTATTTTTGTCTCAAAATCAGACAAATAAGCTAACCATACTTCATATTGGACTGTGTCAGTCCTAGTGATGCACCTTTGCTTTTCCTTGAAATAATCCTAAGAAAAGAATAGAGGCTTCTGTTCACTCTGGTAGGTCCCCAAGGGTGGAAAATAAAAGCATCACACTTGTGGAACACAAACCACATCTACTTCATAGTATACACATAATTCTTCACTGAGCAGCTTTATTTTTCTGCTTTTTTATTAATGCCTTCCTTACAGAGAAAACAGAGATAATTATACATAAGCTTTCCTGAAATAAGACCCCATTTAGTATTAAGAAAAAGTAACATGAAAGTACTAAGTGCACAAGAGAGAGAAGAGAATGAAAAAGAATATAACAACCTAAATGAACAAAAAAAAATAATAATCACGTGGAAATTACTTTCTTAAAAAAGTTATGCATGGTCATTGATATATGGGAAAACAGGCTCATGTATTGGGTTTGCACGGCTTTGGTAGAAGGGAAACTACAGGGATGACTTCTGTAAAAAGCTGCCAGAAGCTTTCTCCATGTCCAGCAGACCCAATGCCAGCCAGCTCCAGGACAGATGTGCTGCTGGCCAAGGCTAGGCCAATTAGAAATGGTGTTAATACCTCTGTAATAACATGCTTTAGAAGGAAAAAAGGCATTGCACAGATGTAATTGCAGCCAAAGAAGTGTGAGGTGAAAACATGTGAGAGGAACAGCTCTGCAGACCCCCAGGTGAGTGCAGAAGGAGGGGCAGGAGGTGCTCCAGGTGCCAGAGCTGAGATTCCCCTGCAGCCCCTGGTGCAGCCCATGGAGAGGCAGCTGTGCCCTGCAGCCCAGGAGGCACATGGGGGTGCAGAGTCCCCCTGCAGCCTTGGAGGAGACCCACACTGGAGCAGGGGGATGCCAGAGAGGAGGCTGTGACACCATGGGAGGCCTGTGCTGGAGCAGGGTCCTGGCAGAGATCTGTGGACCCAAGGAGAGAGGAGCCCATGCTGGAGCAGCTTTGCTGGCAGGAGCTGCTGTTCTCTGGGGAACTCACACCGGAGCAGGCTGTGCTTGAACGGCTGCACCCCAAGAAGGAGACCCTCACTGAAGCAGTTTGTGGAGAGCTGCTGCCCATGGGGTAAACTCATGTTGTGGAGTCTTTTTTGCCCCTGACAGTATTCTGTGAGCGGTTTCTCTCTGTAAACACAGGAAACTTGTTGTATTTTCTCTCCTCTGCCTACTTGTGGAGGGGAGTGATAGAACAGCTTTGGTGAGTGCTTGGCTTCCAACCAGGGTCAACCCACTACAGTTTAAAACCTCAAATACTAAATTCCTTATATGCAATACTTGAGAAACTTGTAAAAAATAGGAGGTAGCACTACAGACCACTAGAAAAAAAATTAGATACCAGTGTTGATACCTGAATCCTGCTGGAAAGACATTTGAGCTATTAGGCTTGGAATAGATGGAGAAAGAATATTCCTCCCTATCCCTTGTGGAAGTGGAATATGCTTTTCTCTCTTATGCATCTGAAGGATGGATTTGGGAGAATAAAACTGTTCATAACTGTGATTAAAAACTCTTCTCATATGCTGTGCTATAATGAAATAAAGGAAAGAGTGCAACTGAAACAGCATATAACTCATGGCACATTTCTTACACAGAGGCAAAAGCACTGAAGGTTATGTAGGATTCCTTTTAACAGATGAATGAGAGAATTTAAATGCTACAAACACATTATTAAATACTATTGGCTGCTCCAATTTTTCAGGAATCTTTCGTACTGCAAGCTATAGAACAAGCCAAACTGTGTTTGTGTGCCTTGCTTGTCCCATCTGGATCCTAGAGAAATCATTCAAAGATGCAAAAAGGAAAACACATCTGTCTGGCCAAGAAACTGAGTGCTCTGAACAGGGGGACAATGTGCTTCCCAAAACTTAGAATTTTAAGATTTCTAAGAGAATCATAATGCAGACTAGTGCACAGAAAAGATTCTGCAAAGTTTCAGCCTCCAGATATATTTTCAGCCACACTGAATCTATCTCTGCTAGCACTTTAATGAATCCTAACTAAGCACTGCTCTGGGGCTTTGTTTCACAGCTGAAGACACTGGTGCTTTTGCTCATCTCATCTGTGTGAGGTTTCAATTGAGTACAGCACCCTGCAAACAAAAAGTTTGGATAAATCTTTCAGAGACTAATTTTTTATGATGATTTTCTTCATAGACCTGTCATTTAGGGTTTTTTTTTCCACAATCTTTCTCACAGATTGCAAGAGATAAGTAGAAGAAATCGGCTAAATGTTTATTCATAGAACTAGAGTAGGATTATTTTTATCTCAGTAGGCACATCATAAACTCAGAAGAAAAGTATCTACTTTTAAATTGGATAGCACTGAGGAAATAAATTTCAGAGAGCATGAAGATACCAAAGAACAAAGATTTTTTTAAAGGTTGATTTTTTTTTTGAAAAAAAAAGAGTAACTAGTGGGAGAGAAAAAAAATTACAAAAGCAAACTTTATAAATAATAGTTATATTGAGTCAGTTTTCATAAGGAAAGGCACAGATTTTTAGTAAAAAGAGTAAAATTGAAGAGTGGTAGCAAGAGCTCTGCATATAGTAAACTGGTAAATTGGTTTACCTGTGATAAGCATATCCCTAAGAAGGAATCAAACACATGCAATCTTCAATTACCATAACAGTTTGCATGTTTGCACATGTAGTGGTGGCTATCCAGAAAAGAGGGTGACATTATACTACAACTGTTCTGTTTTGACATCTAGCTGTAGCACTGGCTCCAGGCAACTATTAGCCTTTAAATGACCCAAGTTTGGCAGGTGTTTTCAGTCAGTGTTGATTCTTTATTTTTAATTTGATAAATTTGTATGTATAATCTGTTTATTGCTGGTGAATATCTATCATATGAAATTTAAGTCATAATTCTTAGCTGTAACCATCCACAGAAATTAAATACAAAGTAAAAATGAACCTAGTGAGAACTAATTATCACTTACAGTGATTTGAACATGGCTGGATGTTTTTCTCATTTTATTTGTTTGATTTTTTCTTGGCATCACTAAATAAACTTTAGCCACAGTGAAAGACAAAGCTCATGATCCAAAAATAAATTTCACAAGCTTTGGCATGCTTTTCAAAGTGATACTGACAAGTGAATAGTTGACACTAAGGAAAATACATCCAGGTATCTTGAAGGATCATCATGAAGAAATGCACAAATTTGTTGTGACAGAAAAGAATGTGTCTCAGAATACTGAACAAATTGAAGGGGATTTAGTCTCCATTCAAAATACATGCAAATATAGCTATGTGAAAAACTTTATTTTATTTATATTTTCTTCCTTGGTAGAAGACACAGTTTTAGCCAGTTGTGTTAGATGATTCCAGTTACAGTGAAAAAAGAAGGAAAAAACAAAAATAAGAAAAAAATTAATGAAACAGTTCTACAGATAAAAAACAAAATCTCAGAGGAGGCAAGGTTGAAGATACTTTTTAAAAAGTAAAAAATTCAATGTCTTGTGGCAGAAAAGGAATAAGTCCAGAGAAATAAAACAGTAGAACTGAAAAGGTGATATCAATTAGTAAGATGCCAGGAGTGCATAAACAATGTAAGTGGTTATGGGACAAAATTTATTATGTAAGATCAGAAAAATTGATTGTGATTCTGGAGAGAAATTATATACTATTTTTTGAGAGGTTAGAAATTATAAGAAACCTGAAAAAACATTCAGAAAACAGCACTGATGCAGTTTCAGGCTTTCAGTGATCTAGGATCTGGACTTGGCAACCTAGATTTACTGAAATTTCTTAAAAAGTGTTTTTCAAAAAAAGTTACATTAATACATTCAGGAAGGAGGTCTACAGTGGGGGATGCTATTGCAGTGAAAGTAAAATGTCAGAGAGAAATGTACTCAAATACCTTACAAATTAGAGCAGAGGAATGGGAAATATCTGCTAGATAATGATCTCAACTCCAAGGGTGCACTGAAACTACTCATTATTGTCCACAAACTAAAGTAGTCTGTGCATTTACAGACAGAGACAAGGTTAGTGCTGCTGGAGGAAAAAGGAAAGTAATGATAGTGAGTGGCAATAATGAATGAAGGAATAGAAGAGACAGAGTTTGATTCCATAAATATTACTTTGCAACAACATTGGCTGTTAGAAAGACTATTAGAAGGGAAAAGTAAAATGCAACATGTTTTTTTCACAGACATGCCACTACAGTTATGATCTTCAAACTGTGTTGTTTGACACTTGGCACAATTTCTCTTAAAAAATAAATTGAAGGACTGGATATTGTTTAATTCAATGTTTCCTTAATTTGGCAGCTCTTGTCTCCAAAGTAATATTATTTTCTCATAATATGCACACAAGCACACATACAAAAGCAAACACACATACTGATGGCAGGTAATTTTGTGATGTTCTTTATATCATAACAGCCATTGTCAAGACACTTCTTAACACAGGTTATTATAATTATCCTGTTAAATTTTTGAAGATTTTGTACAGTTTCATGAGTGTCCCAAGCCATTAACTATTTCTGTTTTCAGCATTAAAGAGTCTTAACTCTACTTTCATGCTATTCATCCATCTGTACTGCTATTAATATTTGTTAATTCTTTTTTTGTATGACTAAAAATCAGAATTTATGACTAAAAAATGTAGGTGAATAAGAGATAAATATATTGAAATAAGTATTTGGAGATAAATGTATAACCTGAGTTAATCATAAACATTTTTTCACAGAAGCGTGATTATAGTATTGAAATGCAATGTATTAATTTCAACAGAAAAGGAATTAGGGAAGTTAGTTGTAGAGTTGCAAAAATAATTTCTGAACAAAACTAGATTAGGAGGGTTAAAATAGCCAGTAGTCTGACAAAGTACTGAGGATTCAGCAGTAGTTTCATAAAGTACAGGGAAACAAAAGGGAAAAGCTAAATCCATTTTTGATTTATTGTGGAAAAGGAACACAAATTTGAACCTTTTCTATCCAAAATTATTATTCCAAGAATTGGATATTTTGTGTTATGATTAGGTTTCCCCCACAGAAATAAAAGCATTAAAATTAATTCAAGGAAAAAAGTATTTCATGCCAGGGCATACAAAATATTTCGCACCATCTGTCAGATCCCACAGCTTGTTTACTACAGTTTTGTGGTTGTTGTTGACTGAAGTCTACCTACCTTCCTGGCATTTTTCCTTGTCTGAAATGAAAGGTTTTTGGTCCATTTCCTACTTGTATTATCTTACATTTGCTCTTTCCTGTACAAAGCAAAACAGTCTGTGAAACCTTTTTTATTATAAATTCAAATAAAATTAAACTCTGCCACCACATACCAAGCAAGGCTGTTGGTAAGGACTCTCGGCTGTCATCCCTAAGTTCAAATTTCAACAGCTGTAATTCTTGGGAAACTCCTGTTGGGCTTGTAATTTCCTTGGTTTCCTAAATGCTTATTTGCATGGAAAAACATACAATCAGATGCTCAGCCTCTATTAAAAGATGAAAAGCCACCCATGCCTCCAAAATAATGTAAATTTAATATTATTTAAGAGTTCCTTTTTTTTTTTTTTTAATTTCAGCAGAAGAACTAGGAGTTAGAATTTAAGTAATTTCCAATATGTCTTGGACATACTCTTAGAGATATTCATTGTGGGGCAGAAATAGAATCAGGGCCTTTGGTCCACAGAGGCTACACCTACACTAGCAAGGTGTGCAGCCTGCCAAAAGTGATTTTGAATGTATTCAAGTTTTGCATCACACAGGCTTTGAAATTATGAATGTCCAAAGATGTAAAGCACATAATAATTTTTATGACATTAACATTTCTAGTCACGGCAGCATGTCAATAGTTCTAAAAATCTTGAATTCTGTTTGTTTTTCTTTTTTTTTTTAAGGCTGCTCTTTAAATATGTAGGTATACCTATTGTGGCATAAACATACCATCAAAATGCATCAATAAATACATAACAATTATATGAGAAATGCCTCACATGTTCTTCCTATTTAGTCTATGGAAGAGAAGTTTTAAGATGTGAATCTTGCTTTATGGAGGGGAACAGCTGCTGAGAAAGTTTTCCCTACAGATTGTACAACTTAACTAAAAAAATCGCAGTAAAAGATAGGATTAGTTATTCTGCATGGAAATAACATAATAATAAAAAATCACGACACATACACACACAAGCATATTATGTTTAAATATGGGGGAACTCTCCATCTCTATCTTTCTGTGGAATAATATAATGGAAAAAAATATTGGAGGATACTGGTGTGATCTTTATTCCTTTTTGAGACATTTTTTTGATTCAGCATAACTCCAAAGAATTGGAAAAATGGATAAATCTGGAAGCAGGGGATATTTAAGTTCCAGTCTAAACCATTCTGTGATTGGGCAAACAAATATTTCAGTATACCATGCCAGTGTCAGTTCCATTTTTCCAGTGACTAACTGTATACATGAGATACATGCAACTTTTCAAAGTACTGTGAACACGGCTAGGTTTGGTATGCCTGTGTTTAAACTGGGAATCATCAAACTTTGGTTATATTCCTATGCCACTAGCTTCCTGCCAGACCTAGGAGAACTCTATTAACCTTTAATTGACTCTGTCACACAGTCTGAGAAATCAGGACAATATATTTGACTTTCTTTATAATGCACTTTGACATCAGTGAGAGAAAAAAAGCCAGGCAGGTGCAAGACTGTTCTGTGTCACAGAACTGTCACAAATGCAAGAGCTCCAGGGACACACAAGGGAAGATATTTGACTGCTCTGTTTACTTCCAGCTAAGCATTTTTCAAAACATTTGCCAATTTCTAATTACGTACTCGTATGAAATATGACTGGGAGGAACCTCATAGGGTTATTCAGTCAAACTGTTCTGCTCCAAGTCAGGATCAGCTGACATTTTAGCTTATGGCTTTCAGTCTTTTTTTTTTTCCTGGTAGACACAGAGAATTTATTACGTTTCAACTTTTTGGCAGAATGATCAAAGAAAAAGAACCAGTAGCAAACAACTTTTTGTTAATTATATTTTGTAATTATTAATATTATTATGTTGATGAAAAAAACGACAGGTCATTTTTCCTATGTGTCTTGCATCAACTCTTTCATGTCCTGTGAACTTCTTTAGCAAGATGCTTAATTTACATAAATAGCAAAATAGTCCTGATACAGGTAAAATGTTCTGTTTGTTCTGTAAATGTTTTGTTGCTTATAATTTTTTTTTCAAACCTAATATTTTGTTTTCTCTTAATAATAGGCAATATTACTGTGAACTCACATAGTAAATGTAAATTAATTTCTTTAACTAATCATTAATTAATTTCTTTCTCTCCTTGTCACTTCTTTCCCCACCCCCCCCAATTTTGTATTTATTAGTTTATTATGGAACAAGCATTATATCTTGGCCTATTTTTCCAAGTACTTAGGTGCATTATGGTCTTGTGTGTTTCCTTTAGAGTACCTAGATTTTAGACTGTCCTTTGACAAAAACCAGCAGTATTTTTCATGCATAGAACAGCAATGGTATTTATTTAAGATTACTTAAGTGTTTCTAAACTCAGTGATTAATTAAGCATTATATCGTAAAGAAATTAATTTGTCCTGAACATTCATCGTCTGATTTACTATTTATTTCACATCCTATTCTTTCTTTAGCTTGATGCTGAATGGTTTTCCTGGAGAAAGAGGTGAAACTAAGAGTGAACAGTCACTTTATTACATACTTGGAATTTTTAAATTACTTGTAGCAATTTAAATTATAACAAAATATTAAATTATAATGTCTAGAAACTCAAACTGAAACTTTATTAATCAGTTCCCTGCAGTTTGCTGTTTCTAGAGAACATTAAATGAAGGTCTCTGTTAAGAACACTAATACAGGTGAAACATCTGTTGCTGTTTAAAGTAACCTCTATGAAATTCATATCCATTTTCAAAGACATGTACATAAAAATCTACAGCTATGTCAGTATTTGTGTTCTCGTAAGTGGACCAGCACAAATATCAAACTGTTGGAAAAGATTTCACAAATACAAGAAAAAGTAATTTGTCTCTTGTAAAAACTAAAGCACTTACTAAACAGCACACACCATGACACTACCTCAAAGTATTGCATAAAAATTAAATAAATTTGCTGCATACCAATGTCACTGTCCGGGGGTCTCGTTATGGCGTGAGACCCCTCAGAAGGACATAAAGGGTGGTTCAGGTTGCAGGGTTTGCTTGAAGCCGCCGAAGAAAGAGACCGCAGGAGACAGTCGTCCAGTTTCAAGGCCAGTTTATTTTCTGTTATCTCAGAGCCCTTGCTCTCGAGCAACAGTCTGACCTGCACCGTGTTCAGGGTGAAAGTCTCGCCCACAGTAGGTTGTGCTTATCTTTTATACTCTAAACTACGTATTCTGTGTTTACAATAATCTTCCAATACTACAGAACCTTATTGCAATGTCTAGTCTTGTCTCTATCCAATCAGTGATTCCCAAGATTCCCCCCGAAATGGTGGACATGAAGAAGAAGAAAGAAAAAAGATGCCACACCCTAAATTCTCCATCTTGGTCTAAAAGCTGATAATATAAACAATCCCAAAAACTACCTTTTCTACATTCTAATTATCTAATTCACACTCTGGTCACTCCCAAAGCTTGCATTTCTTCTCTGAGACTAGGTAAATTCTCCCATGGGGTAAGATCCAACCCCTGGACCACCCGGGCTTCACTCGGGGGTCTCAGAGGGGTCTGACAGGGGGGTTTTCGCACCCACTGAGAGTCCAGAGGGACACCCTGGACCCCCACACATACCAACATCGGTAAACATTAATAAATTTTCATCATGAAGGGAATCTGAAGCAAATGTTCTGACGTGATTCATCTGCAGAATTCAGAAATGAAATCAATCACCTCAGGTGGTTCCATCGCTAACTGTTAGGTCATCCTTGTACCATAAATATTTCTGTTTCATATGCAGAAAAAGTATGCAACAATTAACATTCCAAACAAATATTACATCTAACCAAAGACGAGTTACAGGAAAGATCATTCTGTTCTTATAACTCTGTATAATGTAAATTATGGAAAAGTGCAATGCCAAAAAAAAACCAAACAAAAAAAACAAAAAACAAAAACAAAACAAAAAAAGAACCCAAAAAAACCTAAAAAACGCAACCAGACTGTATTATTTTTTCCACCTTAATTAGGGAAAAAAACCTCATAATTGCGTGAGGCTACCGCAGATAATGACTTTTTTCTAAGCATTTTCAGGGGTTGTCCTTATGTCCTTATGTCTTCTCTTAATGTTGACTATTTAATGCATACTTTGCATGTACTAGCAAGACTGAATGACCTAATCAGAATTATTTCACTAGATTTCTTTCCATGGAGCTGGAAAATGTAGAATTTGGGCAAATTGTTATTACTATGAGTAGGCTGTTAACTTGGTTAGTATTGTTTACATAAACAGAATTTTTACAACTGTCTGTTCAACGAGCTGAAAAGAAGCACTAAGCTATTGAAGAAAAGTTATGTGCTGACATTAGTAACTGTAGGAACTTGCTTTTGAAAGTTTCCCTCATAATATGTAACCTGAAAGAATCTTGAAGATCTAGGGATTAATTCTGGTGAAATCCGTTACAGCTCTAGCTGTGCAAAATTATTGAACATGTAAAAAGAGTGCCGCTGGCATGTTTTTCCTCTTTCATCTCATTGCTGGTCACTTTTTCATATTCAGGAAGAATCCCAAGCATTTCACTCTTTAATTTAGTTAGCATCTCCATCAAATATTTTTGGCTTTACTTGAGATTTCCTGTGACCACCTGCTCTTTACCCTTCAAGCAAAGTGTTCACCAATGGGAGACATGTCCTAAGACTGGTACAAATGATACAACCATGTCTCAAATCCAAAAAAATGAAAAATCCAGGCTGGTCATTCAGAAACTGTTTGATCCAAGAAGGCACTTTGCTCTCTCCAGTCCAGCTACTGGCACCCAGGTACATGCACCCACTAGACTATGGTCCCACACCTGTTGCTGGCACTCAGACTCCTTCCCACAGGCACCCTTTTTATCACTTTTTATGCATCCCATAATGTGTCCTATGGTCCAGCATTGATTCACTCTGATGAGTGTCACTTTTGAACTCATCACAATGAATCAGTGCTGGAGCACCTTTGGGATTGAGTGAAGTGACTGCTTTGGTATACAGAACACTTTATGGGATGCAGGGGAAGAGCGTTTGGGGATTGCTCGACTCATAACAGGATGTTTAGGGAAGAACCAAAAGTATTGAAGGGAATCCTGTGTAGGAACTAGATTGGGAAAACATAAGGATAAGGAAATAAAAAAGGCTATTTGCATGTAAATAGCTTGCTGCTCAAAATAATGTCTGCCCACGCACTTCATTTGCTCAGCACAATTTTTATCTTTTTTTTCTGTGGGAGGGATTCCCTCTTCTGTGTACATGTCTGCAGGATGGGGTCTGAATGCCAGCAACAGGTGTGGGACCACAGGTCAGAGAGTGCATCGCCCTGGGTGCCAGCAACTGGACTGGAGAGACCAAACTGAGCGAAATCCAAGTGCCAGTGCTGGTGTGGGACTTGAGCCAGAGGCCCATGTGTCCGAGTTACCCTTGGTGTAGGAATGTGTGTGATCACTAGCAAAAATTCAGTCACATGAACCAGCGAGCAGGTGACTTCAGAGATCTGGAGGGAAGAGGTGTCTCCACAAGTGAGACCCCAGGAGGAAATGGGACTTTCCCAGACTTTGGGAAACCAGAAGAGTGCCAGCAGTTTCTACAGAGACTATAGGATCTGGAGTGTCTAGTAGCAAGACCTGCTGCTGTGTGTGTCTGTCAGGGTGAGAATCTGGGGAACTTGACTACAGGGTACCAGGGGAGTCCCAGCCAGCTCTGGGTGTTGGAGTGTGACTGTGTGTGTATTGAGTGAGATGGTCTGCACCAGCAGCTGAGGAGGGGCTGTAGTGTCAGAGGCTTGTATGTCCAGGTGCTGGAGACCAGGGAGACTGGGATCCAGGCACAGCTACTGGACAAACTGAGTGTCGGACCACAGCTTCTGAGGAAGGTCCATGTTATACATATGTAGATACATATTTATATTCATGTGCATAAATATACTTCCACTAGCAAATCTCCACCCTCCTCAGCTTAAGATGGGGGCAGTATAAGGCTGTTTCTGCTGTCTGTGTTTGTGGGAGTGTTCTGTGTGTCTGTGGTCTGTGTGGAGAGTTGTGTGTGTGTGTGTGGACGTGTGTGTGTGCCTGCTGGGGCCACAAGCTCAGTTTGCTGCTGGTTGCATCTATGGAATGGAGTTGTAAGAGCCTCAGCAGCCTCTTGGGCTGTTGGACCCAGCATGCTGTATTTTTCTGTAACAATAACCTTCTTTAAAAAGAGAATTTTTTTGCGTATTCTCCGTGGTGTCCCGTTCTCCATACTGCACTCAATGCTTCTTTTTGGATCTTGCTTTCTAGATCTCCAATCTGCATCTGGGGCTGCTTTACTTTAGAATTCCTCTCTTTGGCTGACATACATTTTGAAGGTGACCTGCCCAGACAGTACTCTACCTGTTGCCCCACTAATGAGTAAATAGGTTGAATACATCTTGCACATTTGCATTCTTGATTATACTTTGAATATGATGTTTGTTTTCTTTCACAACAGGATGATTTTACAGATTCAAGTTCAGTTTATGATCCACTATAATCCCTGGAAAGTCAGGGAATTAAATTCTTCACAACCATTTGTTTTTCTTCTCACTTATGCTGTTAATTATATCTGTCTAAATGTAGTTCCTTGCACTCGTCTGTGTTGAACTGCATCTGGGTTTTTTTCCAGACCATTTCTTCAATTTGTCAAGATCATTTTTGATTCTTATCCTATCCTCCAGTATGCCTACAGTCCCTCCCAGCTATGTGTTGTCTGAAAATTTAATCATATGCTCTCGATTCCATCATCCCTGTTGTTAATGAAAAAAACAAATGAAGCTCCACTCTGTACATCTTTTCATTCTGGCAGTGAACCGCAAATAATTCTCTGGGCACAGTTTTTCAAACATTATTTAAGGCCTCTATAGAAGAATCAACAAAAATTTACTTCTTTACCTGGATTATTAAAAAAATACAAAAAAACAAAACAACAAACACACAAACAAAAACTTATAATAGCTAAAAGCACACTAAATTCCTAAATTCTCTGGGCCTCTGATCTTATGATCTAAAAAAAAATTAGGTGAATTAGACCAGATTTTTTTTCAAGTTCAGATTAATTCATCTGTCTGTTATCCTTCAGAAGCTTGATGTAGTTTATTAATTCAGATTTTTTTCTTTGTCAGTATAAATCTATATCCCTCCCCCACACACCATTCTTCCCCACAAATTCTGTGACCACTACTGTGCTGCCTTTCCTTGTACTTCAGGGCAGAATATATGTCAAATAGATACATATTGCTAAGTTTATAAGGGTGTAAGAGCATAACTTCTTATCTGCATAGAAGATCCCACAAGTTTTGAAGGTGTCTAAGCTCTTAATACAGAGAAATAGACCCCCAATCTGATGAAATTACACATACAAGTGTCTAGTATCATTTCAGGTCATGCTGTGTCTCCAAGACAGACATTGGGGATATAATATCAAGTCAGTGTGAGCCCCATGTCCTCATTAGCTAGCCTGAAGATCACAAGTCGTACAAGAAACTTAAATTTCAGCAACCAAAATGCACTTTGTATTCCACCGACCACAGTGGGAATTTAGGATTAGCAATATCTGTTGCTATTTAAGAACTTGCAGGGTATTCTTACCCTGATTCAAGTTCCCTATTTCAAAAGGACATTCAATGTGGGTACTTGAGGGTATTTTAATCCAGTACCAGGCATACCTTTAGGCACCTACATAACAAATCTGAATTTAAGCGTTCTAGTTGCAAATTGATATGCAGTCATAGATCCTTCTTGAGATGACAATTAATTGCCCTGAGATCTTTTCAAAATTGCTGAATTACATAAATCATTACTAGTATAAATTTCCTACTGATGCCTAGATTCAGGTCAAACATGTAGTCTTTGCTCAGACTAAACACAATCTACTGCTTCTAAGATACTTCTAGGTGTGCTGACTGACCTCCCGTTGTTTCTCCAGGAGGATTTGTGTCATAACTGCTAGCTCCACGAAGATATCACAAAAAACCTAATGCTCATCAAAAAACATTACATTCTATATTTTGGTAATGGAACCATTCTCATGATTCTCTTATCCTGTCTTCACTGGCATTGATTACTCTAGTCAGTAGCTCAAGCTAACCTTCTGGTGAAGACAATAAAAAAAGATGCATTAAACATTTCATCCTCCTTGGTGTCATCTATTTACAATCCACCCTCCCCAGTGAACAGCAGACCAACAATTTCATACTAATCCCCTTACAAAGTTCACTACCATTTCTGATGACTCATACTATTTGCATCTTGTTTTCTGTCTTAGCCTTTCCAACCCAAAGCTCTCCATCTTGTGCTACTTTTTTATTAACCTAATGGGTACTTGCAACTTGTTTCTACTTTCTATAAGATTTCTGCTTAGGTTTGAGTTTAATGAAGAATTCAAGACTTAGTCACATTGCTCTCCTACCTATGCTTCCTTGCTTTCTTCTATTTTGGGATAGTTTATACTTGTGCAGACATATTTTTGTCCCTTAACTCTTTTTATCCTTATTAACTCATTTATCAAGACAATTTTATTTAATGGTTTCTTTTACAGATTTGTAAAACATGCCTTTTTCAAGTATCTTTTTTCTTTAAATTAGGTCAAATTGAATAAAAATAATTTGATGCAGTTTTAACAGTTTAATATATTATTTTAAATACTTCTCATTTACTTCATTTATGCAGTGGTGCAGATCTTGTCTGGGCAAGAGTGAAAATTGAAATAATCTCCCAGGGTTGTCTCTCTGGAAGACAATACTCCCACACTCTATTCATGAAGTCTTGAGGAAGAAAGGGCCTTTACACATGCATAAAATTATAGTATCATAGAATAATAGAATTATAAAGGTTGAAAAAGACCTCTAAAATCATCAAGTCCAACCATCAACCTGGCACCACCAACATGTTCACCACCAAACCATGCCCTCAAGTACCATATCTACCTGCTTTTTTGAACACTCTAGGCATGGTGACTCCACACTTTCCTGGGCAAAGGGAAGAAATGTTCATTATGTAGATATGAATTAAGAGATTAAATAGAAACTCTTCTAACAAATAATACTCTCCAATGACTGAAAGCCAGAACTGCTTTGGTAAACAGGAAACAAATATTGTATGATTGATCTCATGACAACTCCAAGAGGGCTTAGTCTGTCTCAGTGAAAAGACAGATACTGAAGGTTATTGAATCGACACACTGATTGACAGTTTGTCATCAAAACATTTTAGAAGTGCCTAAGGGGAGCTGGCAGATAGCAAACCATAACTGGCTTCATTGCTTGCAGTCCAAGACTATTTTATTTGCCTGAATTCCACAACAAAAGGAATTATAACTACATGTTTATTTCCAGTCTTACCTTCCTCTTTTAGGAATTTAATCTGGGGTTCAGTATGAGGTTAATATACCTAAACACCCCAGTTACAAAAACATCTACATGCACACTGTCTCCCAGCTCTTATTATAGCCAACTGAGATATAGGGCTTAAATTATTCTCTAAAGACAGGTCTCTCCTGTAATTAAAGACACAGTGGGAATTGCTGCCTGGCATTCATGCATCATGCCAGTAAGATCTTTGGTCGATAACCTTGCCTAGGCATGTTTCCTTAAGTGCCAGCACACACAGATGCTGGAATCCTTTTGGTCATCTCAGGTAGTAATATTCAGGCAACTGAACCGAGGCCCTACTGGCTGTAACTTGGACAAAGAACAACTCGAGCAAGTATATGAAATAAATGCAATTTTGATATCAAAAAAGAGCATTACAATTTTTCCACAAGATGGCTTATTCCCGTTTCTCTACAAAACATAAACCAGTTTCAAGTTCAAGAGAAAAACTATTAAGTTTATTCTTTTACATCACTTTTAGAATATGTTAGAATTAATATAAGTTTCACTTAGGAAGCCACAAGTTTTCTTTTCCAGATTTTTTTAAAATCTACTGCTTTCTACTGCAACATTGATTTGTTCAATATAGCCCTTCTTCACATACAATATTTTCCTATTATCTTCTCTTAAAATGAACTACTAAATAACACCGCATCCTATAGCTTCCCATCAAGAAAGTGTCCTTCAAAGACAAGTGGTCAAGCTGAATTAAATGCATTTCTACACTCAATGAATTACAAGTCTTTTGCAATCACATTTAAAGGTTCTGTTATTTGGCAGTTCATAGACATGCATCAAGTACCTTTATTTAAAAACAAATAGCTTCAGTACTGGACAATAGAATGCATTTTAGCAGAGTTGTAAATGTGCCCCCATGTATAACAAAACATCATCTCAATGCATTGGGAAGAATGAGCATTTCTTCTTCTGAGTGTGTGTACATGTTTATATTTAGTAATTAGCCAGGAAACATAAGAAGTCATTAGTTCTTTTGCAAGCTTTGTTGTCTGGTTGCTCATAAAATTCAAACACTTTTATTTCTTATTCTTGACGCTGAAAAATCTCTGTTGGTTTATCAGCCAGTATGTCATTTTTGCCTTTTGAGGTTTCATGCTCAGAATGGTTTGCATAATGTCAGATGATATACATTTTAGGTATCCTTATCAAGCCATGTGCTACATCTCCCTCCTGATATTTGTTCTCCCAATTTTATGCTTCAGTACAGTGTTAACTCTTCACTACCTGTGTTGTTTTTTTTCTGATTATCTTCTACCAGTTCTTAATTTAGATATGAAGCATATTCACTGACTTTTTCCTTTATAATTTTTGTTTTATCACCTATTGCAGAAACGTTCCATCAACCCATTTCTATAAGAGAAATATCTAATCTCAAACTATGTGAGATTTTGATGAATAGGTCTGGAAATCTGTAAATTAGTGAGCCTTACTGAAATGACCCACTTCAATTTGCTAACTATTCCTATTATTAATAGGAATCCGTATGAATGTAGCCTAATTTAGTCTCTGGCTAAATTTATAACTCTCTCATTCTTAAATTAATTTGGAAGATTTAGAATGCATCTACATAGCAAAAATGCCTCCCAAATATATCTCATGAATACTTATTTTGAGTTTTGGTGCCAGCCCTGCAATAATCAAGGACATTTGATAGTGACGACGAATATTTTAAAACAATACACATTCAGAATAATTTAATTCTTATAAATAGATCTGTTTGACTGGTTGATGGAGCCAAGATTCAAAAATGATCATTTGGGGAAAACTATTGTTTTCCTGACAAAGGGAAAAAATAGATTTGTAATCTTAAGCCCAAAATCATAGCTCCCTGTTGTTCTCTGGTAAGACAAGACTTCAGCAACTTCTCCTCATGCCTCCCTCACCTGAGAGCCTTTCTCCATCACCTGCTCCCTCACATACCAAAATACTAACAACTACGATTCTCCCTTTTATCTCCTGCCTACACTTCCACCAGCAAGAAACGTCATTCTCCCTACTTTGTAGAGTTTACCAATCAGATTCTCTCCAGAAACACCTCAGGGCAAACACTAATCCCTACTCTCTGAATAGTCCTGATCCCTTACTTCAGCACACAGTCAGATGAAAGCAACTGAAAGGAAACTGAAGGCACCTGAGGTATAACTCAGGCCCTCAAATACAAGCTTCAGTCTCTAGCACCCATTCATAAACCCTTAAGGAGGCTGGGGAATCTGCAAGGGATTTCTGCATATGAAGTGCGACCTGCAGGAGATGTCTTCTGAAAAATAGAAGGCTAAAGGGAATTTTATGTTGAAAAAAGTGCACCTAAAAGTCTGTATTTAAGCAATGAAATCTCCTTTTGCTTTCCAATATGTTTCTAGCTAGGCATCAACTAATCTCAGCCACACATACCTAAATTCTTATCTACTTCCCTCAGGATGCCCTCTCTCCTCTTCCAATCCCCCTCCACACTCCTCTTCCAATCCCTCCCCCTTCATAACTGCTCACATTTTTGGTAGTAAGTAAAGCTTAGAAGAGGTTTTAACTTATTATTATCCATTTTGTTGCCAGACAGAACATTGTAAGTAGATGAAACGAATTATGTAGAAAAGAGAAGTAGGTGACACAACAATTAGCAATGTTAAGCAAAGAAATGGAAGCTTAAATTTGCCATTTATAGAACCAGTACCAGATAATAGTGATCTATTGACATTCCTAAGTTGCTACATTTAAAATATATATAACTACGTTGTCCAAAATGTTACAAAATTCCTGAGACTGCTTGAAAATACCGGGAAGTTTTCATTCTCACGGTCATTCAGAGTCTACTTGATCCTAGAGCAGCTCAGTACACCAAGACATAGGGTAATTCTGGATAACATGATTCAGTGTCATACCAACTGCACCTAAGCTAAAGCTCCAGGCTAAGTAACCTAGTTCCTACTGAAAGATGGATAATCTTTATTTTTTCTTTTTTTTTTTTTTGGTGTGTGTGTGTGTGTTAACCAGTGAGTAGTGTGTAATCTCAGGGAGGCAAGGCATCCATAACAGGTACTGTACCAGTGCACTAGAAGTGGCAGTGGTAGTGTTTATGCTACTGGCCTAGATGTCTGAAATGCTTGATTTCATTTTTTACTGTACTACTTGTGTGATTTCCAGTAAGTTATTCATCTTTCTCTCACTGCTCTTTATATATAGTAGCTATTCATAGCTATAATTATCTCTAATTATCGGAAATGTTTTTCCTCCTTACACCCTGTAACAGTACTTTCTGTATTTCCTGCAAAGGTATGAAATCTCTAGAAGAAATAATGCTTCAGCATTACCTAAGTACCACTCAGGGAAGAGTGAGGAGTGCAGGTGGAAGGGGGTTGTGGTCAATACATTAACGTTGCTCTCCAATGCTTTTGTTGTTCATGCTTTTCCCGTTCTGCAGGGTGAGGTTCCACAGGCCACAGTCCCTTCAGGAGTTACACACATGCTGCAGTGTGTGGTCATCCACAGGCTGCAGAGTGGAGATCTGCTAACTACGGTGTCTCCATGGGCTGTAGGGGAGTCTCTTCTCCCTCACCTGGAGCACCTTCCCTCCCTCTTCCCTCCTCTCAGTGACCTCTCTTTTGCTCTCTCCTCCTCCCTCAGTGGTGTTTTCTCACCTTTCTTCAATACATTTTCCCCAAGGCACCCCCACTTTGGTGGCTAGGCTTAGCAGTGCCCTGCAGCGGGTGGGATGGAGCTGGAAATTGTGCGAGGAGCTGCTGAAACAAATGTGTCCCATGGAGAGACCACATTGGAGAGGGGGCAAAGCATAAAAAAAAGCAATATTGGAGATTACCTCTGCTTCCCCTCCCTCTGCACTGCTTGGAGTGGAAGGAAGTGGTAGAGCCATCAATGAAATAGGGAAGTTGAGCCAGAGAAGAGGTGTGCTGAGGGTAGAGTGGTTTAGGCTTTTTATCTTACTATCCAACTCTATTTTAATTGACAATAAATTAGATCAGTTTTTTCAAACTGAGTCTGTTTTGGCCCATGTTGGTACTTGATAAGTGGTGTTCTGTCTTTATCTGAAGTCACAATATACTGCATCCTATTTTTTCTTTTTTCTGTCCTGTTGAGGAGGGAAAGTAAGAGTTGCTGGGTGGGGGGGGATCTTACAGCCAGCCAAAGTCAACTCACCACAAGAAAAAATAAAATTAAAAAACAAATTCTCTTTTACAGAAAAGTTCTAAGTATTAATAGCAACATATTTAACTGTTTTACACACATTTCCCGGAGTTTGCCTCTCCTGTTGTTCAGGGTTTTTTAAATTACTCTTCACTTCTCTCTGGGGTGGTAATATTGATGCCTTCCATCTGTTGTGGTAGGGAACAACAAGTCATCAGTGTCCCTTGCCCTTCACCAAGGATGACTGTCATGCTCGTGGGGGTTTTTTTCCCCTTTCCAGGATCTAGTTCATTTTAACATTTGCTAATCTGCTTTTACACCTTGGTCTTTCTTGACTGGTCAGCAAGTTCACATTATACTCAAATATGCTAGATATGATCCAAGCTATTTCCTATTTGTTTTCCTTTCTACTCCTCAAACTGTTTTTGTCTAGTTCCAGGTCCGAACTTCACTAACCGACCGCTGGTCAATTGTTTATAAGGATGAGTTTATGACCAGAACCAAGCCTATGAAGTATGTATTAGCATCCCATGCCTGTACTCCCTTATCCTGCACCCTATCTTTCCACTTCTCTGGGCCTCTGCTCTTAAAAGAGGCATATATTTCTCCGCACTACATCATCAAGTTACAGTCATAATTTTTTAAATTTATACAGAATAACTGCTTGATACTGTTATCTGTATAAAAACTACGGTTTATCACACAGAGATAAGCAAAACTGCTTAGACATAGACTCCTGATCACAAAGAAAAGTTGCTGCTACAGCAAAACCAGGTAAAATTAAAACTCCAGACAGGTCAGGACTAGTTCAGTGAGCCTCACAAGCCTCAGTCCTGAGGTCCTCAAAGTCAGGACTATGCATGGGGCTTAACTTCATTCACAGTCTCTCTACCTTCTGTCCCCCAGCAGTGTGGGGAGATGGGGAATGGGCTTTGTGGTGGGTTCATCACAAACCTCTGCTGCTCCTTCCTTTGCAGGAGGACAACTTGTCACACGCTTCCCCTGCTCCAGTGTGAGGTCCTTCCTACAGGAGACAGTCTTCCACAACTTCTACAAGATTCCTTCCCACAGGCTGCAACTCTTCACAGATTGCTCCAGTGTGGGATGCAGTACTTCAAGATCAGACTACTCCAGCATGAGTCTCCAGTGGGGTCACAAATCCTGCCAGCAAACCTTCTCTAGAAAGGGCTTCCCATGGGGCCACAGCCTCCTTCAGACATCCACCTGCTCTGGCCTGCGCCCTCCAAGTGTATCTCTGCACCCCCATGTCCCTCCCTGGGCTGCAGGGCACAGCTGCCTCTCCATGGGCTGCACCAGGGGCTGCAGGGGAATCTCAGCTCTGGCACCTGGAGCATCTCCTGCCCCTCCTTCTGCACTGACCTTGGTGTTTGCAGAGTTGTTGCTTTTGCATATTGTCGCTCCTCTCCTTTGACTTCTGCTAGTGCTGCAGCTGGGTTTTTTCCCCTTCTTGACTACATTATCCCAGAAATGCTGTCACCATCAGTGATGGGATTGGTCTTGGCCAGCACCAGGTCCATCTTGGAGCTGGGTGGCATTTGCTCTGTTGGACATGGGGAAAGCTTCCAGCAGCTCCTCCCAGAGCCACCCCTGTTGCCTCCTCACTACCAAAACCATGTGAAAAGGGGCATAAAAAACATATCTGAGCTGGGCAACTGAAACTTTTGTCCTTATATCATTAGAACAATCTTTGCCAGATAATGGATATTTATCACTTTAGTATATGTGATGACTGATTAGTCCAAAAGCCCATGCAACCATAAAAAGGAACATAATTATTTCTCAAAAAATAAACTCTTATTTTTTGTTCCAGAGGAGCTTTATCTAGGGTTGTTGGCTTTTGATTGATTGTTCAGGTATTTGTACAAACCAATAAAATGAGTATGCTTTTTATCTCATTAATGAGAAAGGACACAAGTGGAGAAAATAAAGTTTTTATTACCAAATGAATAGCACAGCAGGGTATGACTTGATAAATAGAACATTTCATTTTATCTCATGGGCCTTACTATCGCAGTCCACATCTCCTGAGTAATTTAATGAACTCTGATGGTTGAACCAGTGCCAGTTTTAATACTCAACATTTTAATCAGCTAGGAAAATAAGTTATAACTGAGCAACACTTGAATAGCACTTCAGTGTGTAAAGGAATACGTTGCAGAGAATGGTGCTTGTTAGTCTGGATGAATTAGGGAAATTGCTACCTCTGCTGGATGTAACTAGTTGGACATTAGGGGTTGTTACCATCTCCCCCACACCAGGCATTTGAATTTTGCTCTTTATAATCTAATCATGTTTACTCTTCTGTTGCCCTGGTCATCCTCCATCTGTATTATTTTCCATTATTTTCTTGCTAAATTTTGACTTTATTGCTGCCATCCAGTGTAGGTCTGGAATTGCAAGCATCACATTCATAGGTGTATATATGTCCCCTGGTGTGCACATTTATTACTTGCAATAACCCAGGCTTGTAAGTGTCACAATGGCAAAAGCAAAAGCACAGTCCAAGAATGCCTATACAATAGGAGACATTCTTCTGAAGGAATGGTAGGTTTTTGTTATGTTTGCTTCATACTCATTGCTTCTCACAACTTGAGCTCATAGTGTCCTCTCTCCTTGCAGGGATAGGTTGAAGAAAGGTGATCTCATTTCTGTCTGTTGAACTTCCAGTTCCCGCTGTGAACCAAGAACAGCTGCTGGATGGAGGCAATATAGAGAAGGTGGGGCAGGGGTGTGTGTCTGAGGTCGATAGATCTCTTCCTAA
>WBND01000864.1:0-24339 GCA_013398595.1 Tychaedon coryphoeus | reverse complement strand
CAAATCTAAACCTTCCCCGTTGCAACTTAACGCCGTTTCTTCTTTTTTCTATCACTTGTTAAACGGGAGAAGTGCCCCCCAGCTGCCTACAACCTCCCTTCAAGTAGTTGTAGAGAACAATAAGGCCCCCCCCTCAACCCCTGTTTTCTCCAGACTAAGTATCCACTTCCTCAGGCACACCCCAACACTTGTGCCTTTTCCCAGCCTTTTTATTCTTCTCAGGACTTATTCAGCACCTCACCACCTTTCTACCAGCAATGGGTCAGAACTTAATATAGAAAATTTAACCTTACCGCTACAAATCCCGGGAAAACAATCACTGCACTACTCCTTTTAAAAATTTCTGGAATCTCAGAGAAGCACCACACAACAGCCATCCAAGGGCAGAGGTAGGTAAGGAGAAACACCCCTGTGAGGTCATGGTGAGAAGTGCCTACCTCCCATAGGCCTTTGCAGACACATGTTAATCCCTTAAATTCTATTGGTCAATACAGTTGATGTCATCCCTGTTGACCCTGTCTCAGCCCTGTTAGCCATGTATGTCCCTTCCCTAGAACGTTCTTACCTCTCCTGATCCCCATTGGCTCTGTTTTGCTGCATTGCTCCACCCCTGCCACCCCACTGTTCCTCCCAGTTGGTTGCCCCTCCTCTGCACCAATTTCACCTACTCTCATTGGCCCTTGACCCTCAGATCCACCCCTTCTTCCCTGTATTTGACCCTGTGCCTACAACGCTTTCTCGTCTTTATTGCTGGACTTCCTTTAATACAGTAAGCTGTTCTTGGAGGTATGTATGAAAACCCATCCTTTGCTTTCATTAGTTGCCCATTCAATAAGTGTGCTCTGGGCTGTCAGAGTGCTGGTTGCTCCCAGAGACCTGTTGAAGCACACCACTGCAGCTACTATTGCTGATACAGGCCAAGATGTTGCTTGGGCACTCTGCTTATGGTAATTTTTGTTCCTATGTTTTTTCAGTTCAAATTGCTTGAAACAGCGTCAAAAGTGTGTTGTAGACCACTGGAGCTATGTTTTTATAGCACAATGAAATTCACGTGCTGGGTTCTCCAGCAGGTGTTACAGGGGTAGTATTGCAGCAGTATCCAAGGAAGGAACAATGAAACTAGCTCAGGCTAGTGCCACGTTTTCCTTTTTTTTCTTTTTTCTTTTCAAAGACCAGATACAGAGACATCACTAGTCCTTGTTGGTCAGAAAGCTGATTGTAATGATCTGTATGACAGCTGGGAGCAAACTGACAATTAAGCAGGATGGACAGACAAATGTTCAGTGCCTGAGTTTGCTGCCTGATGAATGTAACTGTCCTTGTAGACATCTACTGTCTTTTTCTAGATCTCTGTACTGATCTACCTCTACCAATCACACAGCCACGTGGCACCTGCCACCTCAATGGAACATACATGCAAGGCAGTATGGAGACATTATTTCGAAAGTACATTTTATATTTAAATACTGTTTTTATAACTACAAGAATGTTGTAATTTTGTCTATACACACTGTACTTGTCATTCTTCAATAGATTTGTACCTATTGATGTAAGATATGTCCAACTTAATCATCTGGAACTGCTGGTGCCAAGGTGCACTTTGTTGCCATGTGATTTCGGAAATGCAGAAACCTTTCCATATAGCCGTCACTTAACAACTTGCTTTGAAGTCCTCCCCATTAACCCCGAGGACAACAGGGCTAGGAAATGTTTTAGGGGTTCCATCTTTTTTTCAGGTGGCTATTAGTGACAGCTTCAGATAGAAGAAATGTTCCCAGGAAAGCTTTTTCATTCAAGAGCTTAACATTTTTTTGTTCTTCCCTTAACAAAAAATGCACTCTGCAAGCTGTAGGCTATGTTTATTTATGCTATAGCCCCATTAGGCTACACAGCCAGCGTAGCAAATTTATGCTACAA
This sequence comes from Tychaedon coryphoeus, assembly GCA_013398595.1. NCBI lineage: Eukaryota > Metazoa > Chordata > Aves > Passeriformes > Muscicapidae > Tychaedon > Tychaedon coryphoeus. The sequence goes on along the minus strand of WBND01000864.1, from coordinate 22,422 downwards.
GTGTAAGCTAACACGAGGATCTCCACTAACATTGTACCAAATATTTTTCACTTGGAATGGCAAGCTTGATTAAAATGTGTACTATGACTGCTTTTCACTGTTAGCTACTCATCTGTCATCAACTTTCACGCAAAATGGTGGAGAATCAGAGAAACAGACTTAAGGATATATGATAACAAAGACTTTTAATGAAAGCACATTCATCTGTCGAAAGCTTTAAGTGATAAGGAAACAGCTCCATTTTATTAAAGCAAAATTCAAATGCATCTCTGTGATAGTGAAGGTATAATAAGTAAAGTTACATGAATTTTCCACGTGCCAGAAGGACAGAACATATTTTTAAACTGTTAATAATTATTCAACAGTGATTTTTAAAGCGTTAAGTTAAATAACTTTACAAATGTAGGGTTTCCTCAGGGAAGGTTTTCTCTACTTACTGTAGAGGTTTTGCTGTATTTTTTTTTCTTTTTTTTTTTCAAAAATGGGTATGATCACATGACTGAATGTGGTTGTGTTTCCATGGCTTAATAAAATACTGCCTAGAAACTGAGACAGTTGACCACATTCATGATCATAACCAGTGGCAATTATAAATCACGTTTATTGGCCTCCATTTGATTTCATTACATAGTGTAAGAGTAAAAGAAGTCTTGGGATTTTAAATGCACATGCAATAAAATAAAGAAAAAGTAAAGACGTATCTTATGAAAGAGGTACAGCCATTTACTGGGCTAAGATGAATAGCCAGCTTAAAAAATCCACATTTTACATCTGACAATAGCTTTTGTTTATTTAAATTGTTAAAAATATTTAACCAATATGTCTTTTGAAAGCTCGACAAATTAGAGAGTTCTATTATTAAATAAGATTCAGATGTGAAAGTGAGTCTAAACTTTGAAAAGGATGTATTTTACTTCCATGAGTAGTACATAATATTTTTAATAGGGTTATATATCTCCAGGAATATAAAAGAATTAGAGAATGGCAAAAATAGTATGTGATTGTTCTACTATCCTCTCCAAGTCAACAAAACAATATAATGTAATGCATGATAATGAGAGGGGAAAAAATGTCTCTCATGCTTAAGCTTTAAAATTATTCTGTGGTAACCTACACAAAAACTATGAAAAAGCATGGATAATATCTTAACTATGTGTTTAACTATGCAGGAAGAGAAAACCCCTGCCTATCAGCTTCAAACATCTACTCAAAGAGATACGATTTTCTCCATTAAGTGGTGAATAACTACCAGAATTTTTAAAGGCAGTATCTAAGGCAAATATGTAGTTGTATATATTATTTATGAAAATATTTTATCTGACATTTAGGGGTCTCTTAGTACAATGATTGTAGGACATGGGAAGGAAGTAATCATTTCTCCTGGGGGTTTTTCTATCAGGATCACTAAAACTTTAAACACAATTTCAAAGACCTTCACTTTGCAGAAAATACTCTCAACTATTTTAATGAAAAGGGCCTCAGCTATAAATATTTTACAGCACTTGCTGGCTTATTATGTCTGTGACTTGCATGGAAATCTTATATTTTATTTTTACTTTAAAATTGCCATTGATCAACAGCATTTTCGACATACTGTAGCACATTTAATCAAAAGTCATAGACAAGAATAAGGAGAAGCAATAGGGCATGTGTATTCTAAAGTAAAAGTTGTCTGTATAAAAGGAAGTCCTTATCAAACCAGGAGGCTAAGGCCTCACTGCACTTTTTGCTTCTGACACACATCTTCAAATCACATTTCTTTCTCTTCAAATGGTGTAACATGGATGCTTCATTTTTCCTTCAGTTGCATCAGAATATGTCACCCTTCTTTTATTCCTTCACCACATCTTTTAAAATTATTCTTTTAACATGGACTTTTCAACATAATTTTCCACATATCAGAATTATCTTCCTTCTGTACCGATGTCTTCTCTTTTTTAAGGTCATTTTTATGTACAGGTGTGTCATATGTACCTTGCTTAGTATTTTGATATCATGCTTGTTTTCCAGTCATTCTCTTGAGCTACTTAAAAGTTTGGCTGCCTGAAATTTTGAAAGTTCCCCTGTGCCAAAAGCAAGTATTCAAAACATGCTTTGAGAGCAATTTCTATGGTATGTTTAGGACTAACACCACTGTGTTCTGTGGTGGTCAGCCAGGTGCTGACTGCTTTTCAGAATGTCAGGAGAATTTGTAAAGTCAGCCTATGTAACCTCATTTCTGTCATTTTGTGTTATAGTAGGGAGCTGAAAAGCAGCAAAATAAAAGCAGTAATTAGTACTATAACTGACAGCATCTAGATCATTGGGGCTTTTTCTTATGAAGCTTATGAAATTCCTGTGGCAAAGTTCATCTTCAAAGAAGATGAAAGGAAGATAGAAAGCATCTCGTCTGAGACTCAGTAGCTTGAAGAACACTCACTATCATGGTAAATGCAAACTCCGGAGAAGGAGGGAATCTGGTAGCTTCTGGTACCAAAAGGAAGGCTCCTTCCCCATCTATGGGTTTGCAGATGCAAAATAGGTTCACACTCCTCAAAGTTGAAAAGATGTCAGATATGCCTGCAAGTAAAGAACCTGGTTCACCAAACTCTAAATCATCCAAGACTACCAGGAAGTAATGGTCAATCACTAATATAGGTGAGCTCCTGCTGCAGGGGAAAGAGACATGAAACTGTCAGCCAAACCAACAATCTAGAGAGGTTTTCTGCCCACCAGGGCCCAGGATCCTGGATGTTTTGGGAGGGCTATCGAAGCCATCCTTCTGATTATCCCAGAAGTAGTTCCCTGTCTAAGAACTTAGCATGCTGGTGTGCTAGTACACTAATATATGCAATTATGGGGAACACATGTGGTGAGTTCAGACCTTTGCACGGATGCAGGGCTTTGATCTTACTGGGATTGGAAAAACTTGGTGAGATGGCACCTGTGACTAGTGTTGCAATGGAGGAATGCATTCTCTTTAGGAATGACACTGTCTGGTTCTCAAAGAGGAATTTTATCTGCTGGAGGGACAACACAGCTGGATATAAGCAGTCTAGTAGGTTTCTGAAATGCATCAATAATAATAACCTCCTCCTCCAAATTGAGCCAACGAGGAGAAGTGATCTGCTGGTTCTCATATCACCAAAAAGGAGGAACTTGTTGGGGTGTGAAGATCAAAGGCAACCTTGGCTGCAATGGCTGTGATGAGGTTCCTCAGGGTAGAGAGGAGCTGAAAAGCAAGATCATAACTATGAATTTCAGGAGTGCAGATTTTGGCTTGTCCAGAGATCTGCTTGACAGAGTCCTGTGGGATCAGCCCTTGGAGGGAAGGGGGACTCAAAAAAGCTATCTAGGTTGCTATTCAAGGATCACCTTGTCCAAGCTTAAGTATTCTATTTTAAAAAATATGGTCAGGCAAAAATGTCAGAATGCCTGTCTGGATGAAAAAAAGGGACCACAGGGAAAGGCTGGAGTGAGAAAGGTGTCAGTGAATACTTAAGCAAACTGAACATATCACAGCATGAAGGTCTTGATGGGATAAACCCACAAATACTGAGGGAACTTGCAGATATCATTGCAAAGCTACTCTTTATAGTTTTTTATCAATTGTAGTGACTGGGAGTATTACCTGGAGGAAAGCAAATGCCACTCCAAACTTCAAGAAGAGCAACAGGCGGCCACAAGTCAGTTTCACCTCCATCCTTGTGAAGGTGATGGAACAAGGAATTGTGAAAACCATTTCCAGGTCCATTAAAAATCATCAGGAATGTCAGGAGTACACTAAGGTAAAACCATCCTTTATCAGCTTGCTGAACTTCCACAGTGAAATGACTGGCCTGGCAGACAAGGGGAGAGTAGTGAGTATTGTCTGCCTGGACTTCAGGAAGGCCTTTGACACAATCTCCCATAAGATCCTTATATACAGATGGTGCTGTATGGACTGGATAAGAAGAGAGAGGTGAGTTATTAACTGCTTGAATAGCCAAGCTCAGAGAGTGGTGATCAGTGACAGAAAGTATCATTGGAATCCAGTTAATAGCAGTGTACCTCTGGGGACAATACTGGCTCAATTTTTTTCAAAATCTTAAATTATTTGTATGAGGGAGCAGAGTGTACCCTCAGCAGTTCTGAAAATGATACAGAAATGGGAGGACTGGATGATACACCAGAGGGTTCTGCTGCCATCCAGAGGAATCTCAACAGGTTGGAGAAATGGGCCGACGGGAATCTCATAAATTTTGAAGAAAAAGCACAAAATCCTGCACCCAGGGTTGAGCAATTTCCTGCCACCCAGTTAGAATTCAGCCTTCTAGAAAAAGACCCAGGGATCTTGGCAGACACAATTTGAATGTGAGCCAGCACTGTGCCCTTGCAGCAAAGAAGGTTATCCTGGTCTGCATTAGGCACAGTATTGGCAGCAGGTACAGGGAGGTGATTCTTACCGTCTGCTGACTGGTGAGGTCTCCCTTGGAGGGCTGTGATCAGTTCCAGGCTCTTCAGTATGAGACCAAACAAGAGGCCACAAAGATGTCTAAGGTACTGGAGCCTCTCACCTATGACAAAAGACTGAGAGATTTGGCACTGTTCAGCCTAGGGAGAGAAGGTTCAGGGGATCTTATCAATGTGTATGAATGACTAAAACGAGGGCACAAAGGGGATGGAGTCAGGCTCTTTTCAGTGGTGCCCAGTGGTAGGACCAGAGGCAATAGGTACAAACTGGAATACAGGAGCTGCTGTCTGAACATCACGGAATACTTCTTCACTGTGAGAGTAGCTGAGAAATAGCACAGGTTGCCAAGGGAGGCTGTGGAGTGTCCATCCTTGGAGATATTCAAAAAACATCTGGTCATGGTTCTGGGCAACTACCTCTGGCCCCACTAGATCAATCTGGGCAGTTGCACCAGACGACTTCCAGAGGCACTTCCAACCCCAACCAATTTGTGATTCTGTGATAATTTCTTTCTATTTATATAAGACTGTTATCTCACACCTCAGAGGCCTAAGCCTGGACACAAACTTGGACCATGACAGCTGGTAGAATATCCAAGGGCTTTCCAAATAACTCTTTGTGGATGGTTTTTCGCAGAAAAAAATTCTAATTCTCTGGACATCTGTCATTTGGTAAGTTAAAGCAGCACATACTCTTCTTTCTCAAATACCTCACCAGGTTCTAACAATGAACCCTTTTGTCTGTAAAGATGCTGTTGGCAGGACATACCTGTATCTGCCTGCCAAGTACACAGTGATCTAGTGGCTCACCTGAGCTTCTCCAGCCAATTCCTCTTCAACCTATCAATCAAAAAAGTCAGATTGCTCTTAATGGGGGCATAGCCATTTCCTTTTCACAAAATAATCCATTTTCTCTCATTTACTCAAATTATAGCTTCAGCATAAATCAGCACAATTAAGGCACTTATTTTCTTCTTTTTGTTATTTAAAGCAGATGGATTTTCACTATAATGACTTGCAACACAGATTTGTGTTTTTTATTTTTACTATCTTTTCCATTTCTTGGTGTTCATTCATCCTGCAGGAGTTCCAAAAACTACAGCAAACAGGTAGCATGTGCAGTCCCACAGAGCACTAGAGATTCCAAAGAATTCCTGCTTTATACTTCAACATAGGAAGCCAATTTTATACTGGTAAAAACCCATGAAATGGTTTTCCACATTTGGAAGCATGAAGACATACTCAACAGTCACAATTTTTTGGCTGCATCATTAAGACAAAGAAACATTTACAGCTGGCTATGGAAACGTGTAACTGTCATTACATCTAACAATTCTAGTAGCTCTTAGACTGTACCTCTCCTCGCAGATATTCTGGGAGTTGAGCCTTACAACATCCTCATAAATCATGCAAATATCTCATTTGAAAGATGAACAACCTTAGGCACAAAACTCTCAAATGATTTGCCCAAAGTCACACAACAAGTTAGAGAATAAAACCTAGGAATATTGATTCTCAATTCTGTATTCTAACCACTAAACTCACTCTTTCATTTTGATGCACCCAAACTCAAACACACTAAGACTGTTGACCTGATTAAATTTGAAAACAGTCATGGTAGATTTATGTTCTTCTTTATGCATAACTTTGTTCTTTCTGTGTGCATACAAAGCGTTTACTACATTTCTGTTTATTAGCGATGCATTTATGTCCAAATATGCTACTTTTGCAGAACATTAATGTTACATAAAAGTTGTTGCCATTAGAGTCCTGTTATGAAACGTGTTCTATTAAGCATGAGAACACTGTTCAATCTTTTAAAGCAAATAAATTAGCCACAATTATAGTTCAGTTTTTAAGGGCCATTTGCTCACCACAAAGATACCCCTATATTTAATGCTTCTACTTTTTGCTGTGTGAAGAGCCATTCCACACTTGTCTCAGTAGTAATAGCATATCACTGTGAATATTCAGGTAGTTGTTATTTTGGAAGCATTTATTTTCTTCTTAGACATGGAAAATTATGTTCTTTGTCTTCCAACAATAAAATAGCAGGCTTATTCTTACCAGTCATTATTGATGCTTGAGCCAAGATTTTTTAGGATCAAAGTCACCAGAGTCAACCTACTGGAGAACATTAGCAAAATCCAAGTTTACTGACATTCCTAAATAGATTCTTAAATAGATAGACAGTATCACCATTTTTGCTACTGAGTTGAAGCTGTGGAATAGTTTGAACAAGATTTTCTGAGACTTTACCTTTCTTCCCTTGCTAAGCAGCTAATACACAAACTAACTGGTTCACAGTGTGCATGTCTGAGTTAGCAGTGATCTTTTTTGTACAATGTCTCACCACTAGAAACAGCTAGGTTTCACATCAACTACAGCAGGAGGAATTGAATGCTCTGAAAAGCAGTAGAGATTATACAAGTAACTAAATCACACCTTTTTTGGTGATTTTCAAATCAGAGCATGAGTGTCTCAGTCCCGTGTAGCTTCTAACTTCTCACAACAGCTGTGACATAGTAATAAATTAAATGTGTCACCTTTTTTTTTTCACATTAAAATTGTAAGAATTTGCTGGCTATAAAACAGTACACTGTGAACTAGAGTAATACATGTGGCAAAGGTGTTTTTTAGTTTTTCATTATATTGCTTTTCATTTAGTTTCCATTTACTCTATTCCCACATGGGTGAAAGACAGGGAATAAGAAGGTAACCATCTGCAAAATGAAAGGTTTTTTTAGGCAGAAATAATACTTTAACTTCCTTTTACTGAGGATTTCATGTAAGTGCTAACTAGTTTGTTCTTTCCTTGTTTTTACCATAAAACAGAAGCACACATTTTTTACCTCCACAATAGTTTTAATTGTTTCCCTCCTTCTATCATCTACTTCTTTGTTTCCAGGCATTTGTGACTTACCACTCATGACCTCAGGAGACTATTGTTCTTTCTTAATTCCAAGGATACTTTTAACACAGAAAACATGCCAGTGAGCGTGGCTCCTGTATTTAGGAAATTCTGGTCTTTAAACTTTTAATTTACCACCCATTTAACAGTTAACGATGTTTCCCAAGTTGCAAAGCTTTTGCATTCCTCATCAGTAGAACCCAAGAAGAAAAAAAAAAATTTTTTTTCTTTTCTTTTTAATTTGACCTAGGATTATCTCTGATTTGGCAAAAGAAACCTGTTACATTTTCATTGGTCCTACAGCTATGTGGGTAAAATGTTGTTACCTTTCTGCATTTCAGACAAGTAGCATGGCCACTGACACATTTAGGGACGAATCCTGAGAAAGCAGGTGTTACAATCATGGATGCCAGCAGATGCATTCTCCGTTTCATTAATGTTGCCAACTAAAGAAGAATTTCACCAAAGGGAACCCAGGGAGTTTACACTGAGTGGTGCATAATTTAAGTTTGCCACTGATTATTCCTTTTGTGTGTAAGTTCAGCATATGAAGTCTTTGGATAAAGGATTGTGAGGTGTGGACCACAGAAACCAGAACCATTATCCCTTAAACACTATAGAGAGATTCACAGAAATTTTGCAAGATTGGTAGACCTTCAGTTCTCTTTAAACTCTCTTCCTAAATAGTTAAGGGAGGATCTGTAGTTTTGTTTAAGGTTGTTATTTTGTCATTCATTTCTGTAAAATCCTGTTGCATCCAGTCAGAAATAAAATATTAAATGTTTTGAGTAAGATATCCTAGTGTAAACTTCTGTTATTGCCCAGTGCAACATAAACATCTGTATAGATTCAATTGGCATTTCCCCCTTTCTTTACAGACTGTAGAGAGTGTTGAAACTTAAAACCTCTGGAACTAAGGGAATAAAACCTGAAGGTAATCACAGAACCGGTTGGGTTGGAAGGGACCTCAGTCGATCATGTCCAACCTCCTTGCTCAAGCAGGGTCATCCTAGAGCACATGGCACACAATTGTGTCCAGATGAGGGAGGAAACCCCACAATCTCTCTGGGCAATCTGTTTCAGTGCTCCATCACTCCCACAGTAAAGAGGTTCTTCCTCATATTCAGGTTGAACTCCCTGTGCATCAACTTCTGCCCATCGCCTTTGGTTCTATTGTTTGGCACCACCAGAAGAGCCTTGAAATGTCCCTATGACACCCTCCCTTTAGATGTTTATGCACTCATTGAATTAATGTGAATGGAGATAGCTGGAATATAAACAGTGTATTTTCTGCAAAACAGCCAGAGGAGATCATTCTCAGCCAAGACTATGTCTTCTTGCTAAACCTCACTAAGATATGTCAGATTTTCTTGGTCACTTAGTTCCTTGATCTTGATCTCTTAGTTCCCACCGATGACTGGTGTTTGCAGTGTCCTTTCATAAGGGTTTTAATTCAGATAACAAACAGGCTTAAAACTTCCAGGACTGTTTTGTGGTGTGGTCAGAGTAAACAATCACACTAGGCTTTTTTGACCAAAACTATAAAGCTTTGAACACTTCTTTAACATTTGCCAGAGCAGCTCTCATCTTCATTTTCCTAGCATATCTCCACAGCATAGGGAATGCTACAATGTTATGATCTCCCAGAGGAATATCATGGTCTAATGATCAAAGAAGGGAAAAATAGGAGGAAAACCTTAGAAACTATATAAGGATTATGAAAATGAGATAAGAAGTATAAGGTATTTTAAAGATTCCACTGCACTAGCATTCCTGTCATTTCTACTTTTTACTTGGTTGAAAAGCTATATTTCTATAATCTACCACAGGGAGTAATTGATAAATGTGATGGCTTTCCCTCATTGTTCTTCTCTAAAGTTATCTCTACAAGTTTGCTGACATATTCCACAGGCAAATAACCGATTTCCAAATAATGCAGGCAAAACCACTATTACAGGAAGAATGGTGCTAATCAACACACTAACATACTAAATAAATTTTAAAGTTCCAACCTGATTTAGTTTCTTACTGAAGAGATCTCAAAAAATTAACACCATAGGAAAAAACCCCAAGGATTTAATTGTAGAATTGCTATTATATTTTATATCATTATTCATTTTTTCTTTGAAACATTCAAATAAGGCTCAAGGTCTAAACTGATTATATTCTGTGTGACTAAGATGGACTGACTAAAGATTTTGAACTCCAAGGTAACTAAATATTAAAGTCCCATCTCATGATAACTATAGGTATTTCAAGACTTGACAGAGGTACATATTTTTGACATTTTACAGAAAGGTAGAAAAAAATCTATGTGATACAGTGAAGGTAAAATTAAAACAACTATCCTACCTAATATAGCATTAATATAATTTTTATTAAAGTTTTTCATATGTCTGGGGAAATAATAAAACCAGATATTTTTCCTGAGAGCTTTCCATTTATCTGTTCCACTTCCCCATTTTTTTTTTTTACTGGCAGTGGTATTCCTGTGCCCTGATTCTCATTCTCTCCTTAGCTGGTCAGAGGATTAGACCTAATTTCTGATTCATTCATCTGCAAGTTAGGTGCCAGCATACCACCCATGTTGGAATGAACTCAAGTATTAGGCACCCAGAGCTGTGCCCTTGGGCAGAATGGAAGGTCCCTGGAGCAGAGATAGAGTGCACAGTGGAGGCATTCTGCTCTCCCTGAGGAGCAGCAAAAGTTTTTCAGAGTTTTCAAAAGCAAAATCAATCCATTTTATGAAGACAAATGCAGAGAAAACACACATCCCAGGAAAATAATTTCTGTAGAAAACTCTTCGTCAATTTACTATGGGGATTTTCTAGGAGAAGAACTTCCATTTTTCTTTCTTATGACACTATTATAAAAATGCAGATTTAAAAAAAAAGTCAACAAAAAAAAAGTTATTGGTGACAACAGCCTTATCAAGAAGATTTTGCATAAAAAAATAAATTATGAAGCTACAGAACTTGCATGGAGAATTAAGCCTATTTGAAGCATTCTGGACAGTAGCCTTTTGAAAAACTCATCTTAAAAGACAGCTGTTGCTAGGATACTATGACTGCTGTCATCAGCATAATGTGGTGGCATGCACATTTATATGTATGTATGTATATATCTATATATAAAATTTTTTTAAATTAGAGATCTTGACCCTTGAGCAGCACAGACTATAAGCAATGTTATCAAAACTATCAGGTATACTAAAGATTTAATAGAACGTTCAATTTCATGCTGAAAAGACAAAGTGGAGTTGGTCTTCAAAGTGAAGCCCATCAAAGAATGTCACAAGAAACAGCCACAATGCTTGTTAACTGCTTGAATAGAAGAACACAGACACATGGCTCAGAAGTGAGCTGAGAACAGAAGCCAGAGAGGCTAGACTGAACAGATGTTGCTGCTGAGGTGAGGGAAGTGGGTAGACATTTCATTCTGCTGGAATCAAAGACAGCTAAAACCATAAGGACCAAAAATGACCATAAATGGGTGTTGAATTAGGCTTCTGATTGGGCATGGCTAGTTAGTGGAAATGATCAAAGTAGAGGATCAAAGAGGTATATAGAGACTATACAGATCTGAAGTCAAATCTGGTTTATGGGCAAAATTATGACTCTGTTAAGGCAGCACAATATCTCCTCAACTAGAAGAGGCCATTAGATAGTCTTCAATACATTTTCATGTCAAAGAAAATGTCCAAGACTCTGCAGGCTGTTCAGGTACCTATGCTATCTATTTCAGTGCAGTTTTGCCTCTGAGAGTCTGGCCCTGCAGTCAGAGCAGAACAGTTCACAAAGAAAATCAGCTTGCATGACAAATTTTGTACTCTGCCTGAGGAAGAGTGCAAAGGTATTCTCTCCTAATTAAAATATGAATGCTGTCATCTGATAATCTTCCTTGTGAGAAATAACAAGCTCACTAATTAAATGTGCAATTTCTTGACATTTAAACAGGTCAATTCTCTTTTCCATGTGTCTGATCATTTATTTGAGGTGCTACTTTCAGGCATGTTTATTATACTAACCAGAATTAATAACCAGTGTAACAGATCCTTCTAAACCAGAGGGATAAGTAATGCAGTTTTGTCCTTTTGCTCAACTGAAGTGATTTTAATATAGAAAATATTTATAATTAAATAGAGGCTAGATATTTCATTTTATTAAGTCCTCATCATCTTTCTGGCCTTCCTATGTATGTCTTCTGGTGGCTGTATTTCATAAGGTTATGTCTTTATTCCATTTGGCTTTAATGAATAAAATGTTATTGTATAGAACTCAAAGAAAATGGCAAGACAGCCCAACTTTAATTTAGTGATATAATTTCTAAAAGATAAATTTCTGAAAGATTCTGTACATAGATTGCTAGTTCTGGTACGGATAGACAGGAAGACCTATGGGCACAGACTTTTATTTTTAGGAGCTTATGTGACTTCCACAACTGTAATAACTGAAAACAGATCTTCATTTTTAGCGCAATAGCAAGAATATGATAAATTATATTTTAAGTATAGGTTTCAACAAGTCAGTCTAAAATTAAATTTTCTCTTTTGCAGAGAATTCAAATATTCTTGAAATTTCATTTAGTCTGAATGGGATTGAAGAATTTAAGTTTTCAAACATTTTGTAAATCAAAATTTTAAAAGCATTCTCTTTTGAAAAAAGCAAACTCAGTCCCTGTGAATTTACCAATCTATTGATCACAGAACCACAGCATAAGCTGAGTTGGAAGAGACCCACAAGGATCAAGTCCAACACCTGGCTCTGAACAGCACCATCCCCAAGAATCAGTCCATGTGCCTGAGTGCATTGTCCAAACACTTATTGAACTCGGGCAGCTTTGATGCCATGACTGTTTCCCTGGGGAGCCTGTTCAGTGCCCAGCTACCCTCTGGGCGAAGAACCTTTTCCTAATATGCAACATAACCTCCTCTGGCACAACTTCAGACCATTCCCTGAGTCCTGTCACTGTCACCACAGAGAAGAGATCAGTGCCTGCCCCTCCTCTTCCCCTCATGAGGAAGGTACAGACTGCAATGAGGTCTCCCCACCATCCCCAAGAATCAGTCCATGTGCCTGAGTGCATTGTCCAAACACTTATTGAACTCAGGCAGCTTTGATGCCATGACTATTTCCCTGGGGAGCCTGTTCAGTGCCCAGCTACCCTCTGGGCGAAGAACCTTTTCCTAATATGCAACATAACCTCCTCTGGCACAACTTCAGACCATTCCCTGAGTCCTGTCACTGTCACCACAGAGAAGAGATCAGTGCCTGCCCCTCCTCTTCCCCTCATGAGGAAGGTACAGACTGCAATGAGGTCTCCCCACAGTCTTAATGAAATAAATAAACTCCTTATTTCATGAAGTTATTTAGATGTGTGAAAAAGTTGTATGAGTTACAGATCTGAATGTTTTGAAGTATGGATTGGCCTTTCTCACTAGATATCTAAAGACAATCTGGTATTTATTACCATCTGCTTTGTTCTTCAGCAGTATGAACTTAATTTATGTGATCCTTCTGATGAAAAAAAACTGCATGCCCTTCATTGCTTTGACTTTCATGGCTTGGATTTTTTAATTTGTTTTTTGTTGGTTTTTTGTGTTGGTTTTTATTTTTTTCCCATAGTGAGATATCTGCAAAGGGTTGACCTGTTATCTTTATGCTGCAATTTATGAAGAGGTTACAATAGTCAATTGTTTGTTACCCTACTGCAGGGACACAGAGTAGGCAACATTTCTATTATGTAGTGTTGCAGGTCTCAGACCAGGATGGTAATTGCAATTAGTGACTGTTTGAGTTCATATACCAGGTTATTAGGTGAAGCAGTAAGAAACAGATACACTGCTTGCTTAGGACAGAGAGCTAGGGCAATAACCTCATATACTGCAGCAGTGGGAAATGGCAAAACGTGTCAGAGCTCTCAGAAATTATGATTTTCTGTGTGTAGCTAAGGTCAACTGTTGACTTTAGAATAATGAAGAATGAATTACTCAGAAAAAAAGTAGTGTTTTATTTTGATTTTTGATTGATCTTATTTTAATGTGTGATAAGAGACTGAACACTTTAGCATCTGTGGAATATTTTATCTTTTATCTTTACTCTCTTAAACTATCTAAACCCTAAGTATTCTGCTTTAAACCTTTAAATTTATCTTAAAATTTTAAGGTTGGAAAGGTCTTAATTTTATAGGTCTTTCTCCATAAATTGGTGACTCCAGAAAGATTTAATAACAGCCTAAAGTAGATACTCAAATCGGGGAGAACAAATCCAGTAGGTAAATAAGCACTGAATTGCACTTAAGCCTCTTTTCAACTAGGCTTCAGTAAGAATACTGGCAAATAAATTGACAAACTCAATTGCCAAAACAACACTTAGTGCCATTTGAGGTTTTCTAAATTGTCTGAGATATCTGCACACAAATGATATACATGCCACATGATTGAGGTGAAGACCTAATTTAGGCATCAATATTGAATTGAATCCTTCCCCTATAGTTCTGATGGCTGAAGTTAAATGTTATAAAAATCTATCTAAAAAAGATAATGCAGCTGACTAAATACAGCTCATAAAGCCACTTGCAGTATCCTATGGTCTCCAAGGTATCTGCATCAGACTGTCAGGTATGCACAGGCCATACAAAAGACAAACTCAAATTTTGGGTCACTAGCTGAAAAGCTCAAAAGAAATCTCTCACAAAGAAGTCTTAAATAAAATTTTGAACCATCCTAAACCATCTCAGATCCTACTGTCCATAAACTACCACATAAAAAATATAAATATTAGTAGAAGGAGAAGTGAAAACTGTGTTTATTATGTTGCAATTATTAAAATATTAAATTTACTCTACTTGGTTTCAATAAGATGTAAGCCTGGAAGAACTGAAGATTCAGGAAGGAATTATTTCTTCTTGGATACCATGCACAGTTTCAAATTTCCCTTTTTGACCTATTTATTTTAGAATAAGGATTTATTGAAATCTCAGCTTTGATAGATTACAAGTGCTCCCTATGTTATATACTGAAAATCATGACAAGGCTTTGTGTTTCCTTACATAAAAAATCATCTCTTTCAAAATCCATAAAGGGCAAAATATCTTGTTAATCTATATATATCAATTCACTTTCCTTTATATCTAGAAAATCCTATTTTGTACAGGGTGAAAAATAATGATTTTATTCTGGGGTTTTATTCTGCATTCTGGGTCACTTATTCCTGTATTTAATTTAATTTGGTAATGATAAATATTGCTATCTGAGACTTCTTATCACTGAAGAAAAATTACCAGAAAAGGAAAAGGTCTGGCTGAAATACATGGGTTATTATTAGCTAAGAAGACATAGAATTAAAGCTGTTAATATGCTATGGAATGCACAGGAGTGCATTCTTCCTGGACTTTGCTGGCCACACTACTGCTATGGAACACAGTCAGTTGACAGGTAATGAAGAGAAATGTGGTCTTTAAGATAACTATGATTCAACACACTGACTATCTGAAAAGTAAATTGGATACAGAACTGACATGACTGTAATACACATTGGTCATTTGTTGGAATATGCAAAGGAACTGTATTAAAACCTAGGATAAAAATAGTGTCAAAATTAGACATAGATTCTATATGCATAGAATCATAGAACAGTTTGAGTTGGAAGAAATCTTTTAAAGGTAATCAAGTCTTTTTTTATCCCTAAGTTCCCTTTTTTAATCTTGATTTGTAATTGTCAAATGTTTAAGATTGGGAACAATTAATTTTGTAGGATTAATTTTGAGCCAGGCATTGGCAATAAATAATTAGCTTTTGTGAAAATTAAAAATACACAAACTACATAAACATACCTCCCTAAGTGCATTGTTTTTACTTATAAGTTATGGTCTTTTTTCACCCTGTGACACTTCTTACTTTCTCTGCAGATCAGCCAGGGCACAGTAATAATGAAAGCACATTTCAGTCACAACAGTGCTACAAAACATTGCTGACACCTCTGGACCATGCTACATTGCGTGGAAGAGCACATCCAGAGACACATGAAACAGACACACTGCACACCAGTCCTCCTAGGAAGTGACAGTCATCTATGGCACCCAAAAAAAAACCCAAAAAAACCCAGGATTCAAGTACCTTATTCCCAGAAAAACAGCTGCTGTCCCTGTTTCTTTCTCATTAAATAAACCAATGGAAAATCAACTGAAAGTAATTTAACAATATGAATGAGATCACAGTCCATACCAATACCCCAATTTAAATGTCACACTCATCAGAATGCTGATATACAAAAAATATTAGTTATTTACTAGTTGTTCACTAGAGAGGAGGACAGGAATTGAGCAATGTAAGTGAAAGTGTACACAGCTGCAGTGATTCCCATCTCCCAGATGAAGCCAGGCAGTGCTGTGCCAGGACTATGATTCCACTAACAGATACCTATTTTTTATGAGACTAAAGCCTTCTCCATTTACTCATTATTGTCAGTATTCCAACGTTGCTGATAATCACATGCTCTGTTATACATTAAACAAGATCCTAGAGCAGTGTTTAGGGGGAACATCCAACACACAAAAAAGCTCATTGTATATGTGGATAATTCCTGAGTTTTCTAGCTGGAGGGTTGGAAGGTGCTGGCGCAGTGGAATTCCTTCCCTCAAAGGAATCCATGGGTGCACAGTACTTGCTTCAGAGGGCTACAGAGCTCATCTTGGTGCTAGCCTTGCTGCTGCTGTTTCTGCTGCTCTGAGAAAAGGTGGAAGCATGACTGAGAGAGATCTTGCCTAGTTACAAAATTCAGTGGGGAATGGACCCCCCCACACCTCACAGTCAGAGTTACCCCTCTGTGCTGCAGTTCTCTAAGTGTGTGTGCATGAACACATGCGTTTGTACAGGCTGGGAAACGTTTCAAAACTGTAAAACACCTTTATGAGGTCTGATGCAATATGCAGATTTGCCCATGGATAAAAGATTTAAAAATAAAACATTTTTGGCAAGTTCGAGTTCCTGCTTGCCAACTTGGAAAGGAGAAAAATGATCAGGGTAAAGTAATTAAACATTTTTAGCCTTCCTTTTCCATGTTATTGTCTTCATTTTATTGCTCAGTGTTAAGCTAGCCTAAATATTGCTTCAAAGCATGAGCTCTGAGGTCCTCCCCTCCTTGCACTCACACTCGGTTCTCAGCCACTGTCTCTAGTCACCACTTGTGAGTAATCACAGACTGGCACAACTACCACTAAACACAACAGAGCACAAATCTGGTTAGCAGAAAAGACTGCACTTTATAGCCTTTAGCTCAGCAATAGGATGTTTTTGAGTTTCCTCCTTGTACAGTACATTGTAATGGGTTGCATGATTAACAAGCACCACTGCCAATGGAGTCAGACACCAGAGCAAAACATTTCCCTGCTCTTGCCAAGCAACAAATTTAGGGCCCAATTCAGTTTGAGTACAGCCAGTTTCCTTGCTACAGAAGCTGGCCATGATTTTTTACTGAAATAAGCCCTTTGCTTTTAGAATGCAGATGAGAATTTAAGACAACCTAATTAAAAACATCAATGATTTTTCTTCCATTGCTGTTTGCTTCTGCTTGACATGATTTAATGTCAGATAGCTCTGAGCATCAGAGCTTTTCTAGATGTATGACTGCAGCAAAGGATTCTTCATCTGTCCCAGGAACCTTCTGCTAGATGACTTTTTTTTTTTTAATTCTAGAAATGTAAATCACTTCTTCCAAGATGATGATCCTTTCCTATTAAGCTACTGCTTTCTCAAATATTCATGTTGGCTTCCCAGCATAATAATAAAATCACCTCTTAGCCTCTACAAAATATTTTTATAGTCAGTTTGTTTGGGCATCATTAGCCTGGCACAAAAATACTCTGCAAGCAAAATATGGGTAACTCACAGGTATAAAGCAATTCTTTATTGGCCAGTTCACATAAAGGACAGCTGGTATTTAGTGAACTGTGAGGTTAAGCAGGTTTGTGCTCACACTCCAGTGCAGCAGCTGGAAAGCCTTCACCAGGCAGGCAGGTGCTGCTGAGGAGTGAGGGCTTGGTGGCCACGGCTCCCAAGAGCCACTGTGGGGCAGAGCTGCTCCTGCCTCTCACTGAGCTGCTGTCTCTCCTCTTACTCCATCAGCACTGATGGATCAACCCCAACCTGGCAGCTCCTGACTGTCCCTGACTAGACCAGCCTCCAGCTACCTTCATCTCTTTTCCTTAATGTGTTAGCATTGCATGTTGATGCTTTCTCTGCTGAGTCCTTGGTCTCCTAGCAATCACATATCAGCAGTCCTGTCACTCTGTAATTTTTTACTTTTCTTATCCTGGTACAGACGGTCTCACAGCTCTGGCTCAGCAGCCTGAGTCAAGGTTACACAGCTGGAGTGCATCAAAGCTGGACCCCCTACTCGAGCAGCTAAAACCCCAGCAGTGGGGGGCTACAAAGAGAGGGTAACAGTGTGCCATGGCATTATATGGGATTCTTTCTTGGACACTGCTTTATTCCCCTCACACCTCATTCCTGATTACTTCCCTGATCTTTCTGACTCCAGTTCCTGTTTTCCTCCCCCAGTATGGAATTCTGGAAGAACAACTACAACTACTAGCTTCCTTCAATTACTCTTTAGTTTTGTAACACTTGCTACCCAGAGTTGCCACCAACTATTGTGTGTTGGGTGTTCAGTACCAATTTTCAGTTTACTATTCATAGAAACAATGTTGGGCACAAGCTTCTCACTGTAGGGTTACAATACTCTATCAGTAGGGAAAGGATATAATTCTGGACTTTTTCCCCTCTGAGTGAGCAGAATTTTAGCCAAGGAAATATGTTTTCTTCTCCTTTAATCCTCTTCACAGCAAAATTTAAGAGGAACACCCAGAAAGGACACCATATGCTTGAGAATATGCCATCATATACTTTGTGAGCCCGTAAGTTGCTGCTGCCCTTTAGCCATTAAAACTGCAAACAGCAGTGTTTCTAGGTAGCCTGATAATGTTTATCACAGTACATAAATCCTGTGTGTCCAAACTGATCATGAAGTGCAGCAGTCATTTCTCTGGGGCTTCCTGAAACCTTCAGCAAGTCATCAAATTCCTCTTTCCTGGGCAGGGAAAAGGAAAAAAAATTAAACACAAATGATATATTTACTTACATGATAAATGGGGATCTGTGGTTGAATCTAGTTGTAGGATAACTTCCAAACTGTTGTGTAGTCAGCCAAGATATAACATATATTCAGACAGTGTAATATTGATCTGAAGTGGTTCACTGTGTATCCAGAAAATTGTGGCTCACTTCCAGCATTTCAAACATATAGCTACATAGGAAAAATACAACTTCTATTCAGATGCTTAATTTGAGTCTAAAAATTTTCTGGACAGAAACTATATCAAAATCAATCAACTGATTTAATATTCTTCCTCAATTTCACAATATTGTCTCTGTGCAGTCTTTTTACAGAATGCAAAAAGAGCAGAAAATACATATACAGTGGAAATACTAAACTGAATTTATGCCAAAAAATGAATGCATAGTGCATAAACATCAATCCTGATCTGACTGTTTGGCTCATCTAAGCAGAACAAAGCAGTCAGTAACACCTTTCAGGAACAATATCCATCGAGTAATATAGCACACAGCTATCCCTGGGGTCTAATCTGAAGGTCATCTCCACCTAAGACATAAAATCCACATTTCTGCATCCACTACTTTGGACCCACCCTAGAGTGATCCACAATCTGCTTTTCAAAGTCCTTTTGACATTGAGCCTTCTTTCTCTGTCCCCACTTGCTCTAATCACAAGGAAAGGAGAAAGAAATAAAAGTTTCTAGAAGGCTAGAAAGGATGGACCAAGAAATTGCAGAATCACCATTCCTGGGTTTTCTGCAGCTACAACTTTCAGTATATGGATGAATTTCATATACAGCAGGAGGGGCCAACAGACACCACTACATTGCACTTCGACATGCTATGTACTGCTGAATTTGGGGTACAGCCACCTGCTGGGGACTAGACTAAGGTAGATTTTTGTACCCAAGATCAGCAGCAATAGGCTTAAACATAAATTCGGGATTAAACCTAACATTCAATATAGATGTAACTAGACTCACACAGATAAGCATAGTCTTGTCTTGGAGAAGAATTTCTTCTTCTGCAGCATATTCATTTAAACAACCTACTGTTTTCTCACCAAACTACTTGTCAATTTAGCCCAAATTTCCCACATAATTTTAGGTGGAAGAAATAAGAAGTTATAACATTCTGGAGGTCTGAATGCTGAATATCTAACATTATGTTCTTTGTTTATTCTGTGAGAAGTGTCTGCCCTGAATAGTAGCAAAGAATTTCAATTTCTTTTTCCAGCTGAGGGAATCCAAAACCACAGCTCACACTAGTTATATGAATTCCCTAAATATTAACTGATTGGTTAGTCATTGATCAGTCCAGAAAAATGAACCAGATTCCTACCTCTTCATTAACTGCACTCACAAGAAAACTGTTTACCATTGTATGGCTTCCCCAGGCATTGAAGTAAAAATCGGTCTTTGAAAAATACCTAAACATTTTTGATAGATAGCCCAGAACTTTGAAAATTCACCTTGAGCTCCAAGTTGCATTAAATAGTTAATTATTTCAGATATGCAGAGGAAGCAAGTTCTTGTTTAGAACTGCTCACTAGAAGTTAAGAGATTAAAGAAGTAGTTCTGCATCATTTGGTTCTGCACATTATTTGTGTGTATTAATGTCATTATTAGTGCCAACTCTAGTAGTAATTTCAAATACCAATTTCATAATTTCAAAACAAAACATTAAAATCTTCATAGTTAATTTGTTCTTAAATAAGAGTTTGACATTTTATTGTTAAAATTCCAACAGACATAAGAGAATTCTTGGGAGTTTTTAACATATATTCTGCCAAAATATTCCATACATGCATGTGTTCTAGGCTAATATATGACAATGAAATAAAATCTGAACAGTACTGGTTTATTATTTCATTGCCATGTGAAGAGCTGATGAAATTGAACTGTTGTGTACCATGACATTTTGCCTGCATAATGCAATAACCGCTTTAGGGAAAATAAGTTGAGAATCTCATTACTTGACCAAGATTTATGATGGAACTTGTAAATGTATTTGCTTTCAATAAATCTGACAGAGATTGACCACCATCCTTGTTAACATTTTGATAGACATTCTCTTTTAATGGCACCTAATTACAAAACAGCCAGTGCAATATTGTACTGAGATCAAAATTCAGTCTAGAAATAGTAATAACTGCCAGATTTAACTCATACATTTCTTTTATGGAGATCAGAAATAGCCCTTCTCTTTTCTGACATGCATATTAGAAAAGCTACTCAAAAAAGATCTGAACATTTTCTGAGAAATTATAAAATCCATCTCATCAGTTTTTCTGAAGTAATCCTAAAGCGTCTACTTCCATTATGTCAGTGTGAAGAACTCCCCTGCCTGTCTCCAAAGGAAATCCTATGCTTCCTGTTACTGGGTGATGCAGACTGCTGTGGTCTGCAAGGGAGCCATTCCTGGAACAGGCAAAAATAAGCTCAGGTGATATATTACCTGTAATGTAAGATATTGCATTCATTGTATATTCTGGATGTCAGCCTATTTTACTTCATTTCCTCAAAATTCTTTTTCCTCATTTTGTTTCAAAGTATGAAGTTGTTGTTGGAGCATACCCTCATTTCTCACTGTGGTTATTCTCTCTTTTACTGGGATTGGTGCACAAAGATCAAAGCCATGAAATTGACTTTTGAATTTAACCCTTTTCATAGAAAAGTCTCAGTTTTATCAATACTGAGGATGCAGACATAGACAAAATTCCAAGCTGGTAAACTAGATAATGTGTGTTGCATTGTAAATATATTTTGGCAAGTGCCCAACAAAGCAGTGTTAAGAGAAAGTTAAATACATTTCAGGGTTGTACAAAAGGTTTTTTAAAAAACAGCCTTTAAAGTGCACTTCAGTGGCACATGTTTAAAATCCTTTATGCATCAGTTCACAGGGGAAACAGATCACTTCAGTAACTGACAAGTGTTTCTGCAAGGGGAAGTTTAATTCAGATGTTTCAATTTCTTTATTCAAATGTACAGTCATGTCTACCATGGCTCACATCGACCGAGTGATTCAGGAGTCATGCAGGTGAATACAGAAGTAATAAAACATGAGAAGTTTTAAAATTAAAAAAAAAAAAATAGAAACAAGCGCAGTCATTTTTGACTGAACAACTTGTTATGAAATTTATTTTTAAGAGAAAAAAAAGCCTTCCATATCTTCAACTGTTTAGGGGCTGTTTTTACATTAGTCTGAAATTCATCTCTGCCATCAAGTTCTACTGGACTCTCATATCTTTTCATCTTAGTTAAACTATCCTATCCCATGAACAGACATTTTTATGCAAATCTAAATCTTGTGTCATGAGGGCAGATTCAGATTGGTAACTGAGCCATGATTAATCATGTATCTAATTACACTGCATCACCTAGTGCACAGATGAAGCCTCAGTGTTTTTGTTCTCATCCGTCATAAGTTACTTTCTGTTTCCTTCCTGACATCTATTTTCCATAGTCACATGTTCCGAAAAAAAAAATTCTTTATTATTTTATGGTGGGTTGGCCTTGGCTAGTTGCCAGGCACCCACCAAGCTACTCTATCACTCTATCTCCCTAACAGGACAGAGGGAGAATGAAGATGGACCAAGATAAGGGAGATCACTTACCAGTTGTCACGAGGAAAACAGACTGTACTTGGGAAAATAAATGTAATTTATTGCCAAGCAGAATAAATTAATAAGAAACAATAACAAATTTTAAAACAACACATTCCCCCCACCTTTCCTTTCCTTCCCAGGCTCAACTTCACTCCCAGCTCTTTTACCTCCTGACCTCAAGTGGTGCAGTGGGATGGGGAGAAGGGTCAGTTGCAGTGGGTTCATAACACTCCATCCATGCTGTTCCTTCCTCCTCACACTCTTCCCTTGCTCCACCATATGGGCTCACCCATCGGAGACAGTCCTTCCTGAACTTTTCCAACATAAGCTCTTCCCACAGGCTGACTGGTCCAGCATGGG
>WBND01000863.1:334722-345823 GCA_013398595.1 Tychaedon coryphoeus | reverse complement strand
CTCCCAACAGGAATCCCACAGGATACTGCTGGCTTCAGGCTACTGCAAGGCTGTTCAAAGCTATTTGTGGAGTAGGCAACGCTTGAGTGGTGGGAGAAGGGCTCTGCTGACCGGCCTGAAGTATAAAAAGGCTTTTAGGGCTGTGTTGTGGTTTGGGAATGCTGGTTGTAGATAAGCAGCAAGCTGGGAAGATGCCATGCAAAGAGCTTGAAGGATGATGAGCCCCATCCCTTCATCCCAGCTGAGCTGTGTCACAGAGAGGCACAGCTGGCCCTGCACAAAGGGAAAACTCTTGCTGCCAGGCAGGAATGCACTCAAGACCCCAGAGCTGAGTGTTTCCTACTCCCCTTGCACCTGGGACCACTGCAATGTGGAATTAAACTGTTTTCTTCCTCCATTGTGAGGAGTTCTTCCTCACATTTCCTCACATTTCTCCCCCACACCCCAGCCTGGTGTTCAGCCTTGTCCTGCATCCCACTGGCTCTCAGTTAATCTCCAGCCTGCCTGGACATTTATTAATCCCAGGGCTTCCCACATCTCAGCTCAGGCACCTACTCAGGTTTTCTCTCTAGGCTGCAGGAGGAAGAAACTGGCCCAGCTGGAGGCAGCAGAAGAGACTACAGAGCAGAATCATGAATTAATGAATTTTCCCAGGTGCTCTCTACCCCAATCCTTTCTGGGGACACGAATCTCAGTGACCTTATCATCTCCTAGAAGTTATTCCAGTCTCATTGCAGCCTCAGGGGAGAAGGTTTTTTGCTCTACTACCAGGTGTAGGCTGCTCCTCAGTGGGTCCTGGCCAAAGAGACACAACTACAGCCCTTATGTCATGGAGAAAGCCAAAGTGAATGTCTGAAAACAGCTGATTTCCATCCACAAGGTGCTCTCATGCCATTGTGGGATGGGATCTAGAGAGATGAAATGTCCATGATGAAAAATGAAATTAATCCTAAACTCATCTGTTCAGCCAATAGTTTCAAGAGGACCAATTGTTACCATGACACTGATGGCCTATAGAGCATTTTCAGTGGCCAAGCAACCTCAGACGTGCAGTTTGGGATGCAGCAGTAATGAGTTTTCCCATTCACTTAAAGATACAAGATCCAGCTCGCTTATAGATCCTGAGGTTTGTTTTTGGAATGTGGCCTGCCCAACTGAGCAGGCAAACTGCCAAAATCACATCCTAATCCATGCACTGGAAGTTGTTCCCTTTTGCCCTGGACCATTGTCCCAAATCCTCCCAGCAAAATTTTCTCACAGCTCTCATGCTTTCCTCCCTGTCAGTGGATCAATATATAGATGAAATCTTTTTCAATTTCTCTTTCTCCAAGCCCTGCAGTCAGATGAGTCCATTCAAGGAATATCAGACTAGACTCAAACAACCACAATCCCAAATCCCAGAGCAGATCCATCCTCAAAGCTGGAAGAGCAGCCCCCTCTCCATGGGTGGGATTTCTCTCAGCAAATATTCTGAGTTAGACACTGCAGCATGATTCCAGAGTCAACAAAGAGAAAAACCACTTTCAGGCTGTGATTTATGTGAGCTGCTTCTGGCACCTTTGACATTGGGATGAGATGTTTCATTCAGTGGAAGTTCCCATTCCTCTCCATTAATGATAAAGGGATCTAAGCTCCAAAAAGCAGGTGTTCAAAGCTAGGCCCAGTGTGTTCCCCTTTAAAGGTGGTTTCATCACTGGGAAGGTCTCACCATGCACAAGTGAAGCTGCCATGATCTGAGGGAATCTGGCTCTTGAAGAAGAAAGTCTACGAGGCTGCAGTGTTATTGTGAGCTTTTAAAACACAAGAAAATGTGCACATATAGCCCTACTTCACTTCTTAATCCACTGAGTGGCTCTGGAGGAAGCTATTTTTACCTTCCAGAAGACTGACCTTGAACCCACCAAACAACAACAATCTGGCCATTTTTAAAGACTATTAATCATGAATTTTAGTGAATTACACTAAATGTTCTAAATGGGCTCTAGCTCTGAGCCCGTTTTTCTCCAACAAAGTCTTGGTGGCCACCTGTAGGATTTCAGCAGTTCTG
Organism: Tychaedon coryphoeus; assembly: GCA_013398595.1. Classification (NCBI taxonomy): domain Eukaryota; kingdom Metazoa; phylum Chordata; class Aves; order Passeriformes; family Muscicapidae; genus Tychaedon; species Tychaedon coryphoeus. The sequence goes on along the minus strand of WBND01000863.1, from coordinate 343,776 downwards.
AAGGAATGTCTTTCCTAGCGCAAATTTGTCCTGGCCAAATAAAATTATCCCTCTAAGGATGAGATGAATCATGCCCTGAACTTCAGCTGCTGCATTTGACCATCTCTCCATTCATTACACAGTCTGGTGTGTTTTCCAGACTGTGTTAGCTACCAGCAGCCCTTCAGATGTATTCCACATCTTCCCTGCAGACCTTCTCTGGCACAGCCACTCAGGATCCTCCTCACATCTCTCTGTTTCCCTTGGAAAAAACTTTCCTCTGAGTTTTAGTCAATCTTTTTTTTAACCATCACCCAGGCCTTTTATTCCTTTGCTATTTTTTTCAAATACTTAACTCTGTCATTGTGTAAAAGACAGCTGAACCAGATCAAAAGCATGTTGACATCACCGTGTGTCATTGCCACTGCTCCTTCACTTTGAAATAATCTCTGTGTTGCACCACTTAATTCGCTCCCATGGCTCCCTCTCAGCTCGTGGCCACCTCACTTTGCAAGAAAAGGTTTGTTCAACAATTTCCTCAAGGTCAGACAGTAAATCTTTGGCAGAACCAGGAGGAGGAACTGCTATCAGTCATCCTGGCCATCAGGGAGATGTTTGTGTGAGCCTGAGCAGCAGAGATGCTGTGCCATGCTGGGGGAGGCATTTTCCAGCTCTGATTCCAGATGCAAAGTCCATCCTTGAGCACCTCCATCATCTTCCCAGTTTCCCAGCAGTATCCCTCATTTGACCAGCATCCTCAAAAAGGGATTGTTTTTAATCTTTGGCTTCACTTAAACTGTGTGAAGCTGCAGGAGCAGGGCAGTTTTCCCAATTAGTACAGACTGGCCAGATGTCCCTCATCCTGGATCCCCAGGGGTTGATTATTGCTCACCTGGCTTTGAGTTTGGTCTCCCCAGGACTGGCTTTGTCCGTCTCTGAATAACCATATGTTTAATCATATCCATGAAAATGACAGGGAACATTTATTGCTGCGCTCAAAAGCTTTGGTTTTCACACAGAGAAAATCTCTCACTTCATTATTGCTCCTCTTGGAGAGTCTTAATGTGCTTTGCAGTGAATCGAGAGTCACGGTGTATTTGCATGGCTGGAAAGGATTATTACCTCTGTTTTCCAGATGACAAACTTTGGCACAGAGAAGTTAAGTGGCCACTGCAAGGGATCCCAGCAGCAGCCACAAATAAGACCCAAAATGGTCATCATGAACTCTGCTTCCTAAAAGTTCCCAGAAAAATCTTTTTAAAGATCAAACTCTCTGAGTCTCATTGCACTGAAATAAATAAGTTAATATGTGACAGACACAGCTTTGGGGGGTGCAAAAGAAAAGCAGTTGTTCACAAGGAATGAGAAACACTGGTGTCACTTATCAGCTTTTGTTGTTCCCACCCACAGCTTGGTACAACTCCAGAGTGTTTGCTGATATGATGTTTATCAAGCACCAGCATCAAGGAATTCAAATTATTGAGAGGAAAGTAAAAAAAGGAGTAAATAAATAAACGGTGAGAGGAGGAGGAGAAGCTCCCTTTGATGTAATCACCAGGTCCATTCTTCACAGGATCCAGGAAGGATTTGTAGGAGCACACTAAGTTTTATAGGAGCCAAAACTCTGAAGTCCAGTTACACTATTGTCCACATCCTTTTGTTTTTTTTTTCTCTCCTACATAAAGGCAAATTTTAGTCACCATCCTGTCAACAGAGTGATAGAGACTATGCTGAATTTAACAATTCCATGTAGGAACATGCTACACTTGATCTCACACAAGCATCCAGGGTTCAAACAGCCCATACAAAAACAGAAGAGAGGCAAAATCTCCTACTGGGATTTGATAATGAAAAGTGTCTGTGTCCACAAAGATCTCCAGGTCACTTTTCCACTGTTCCACTTCTCCAAGCTATCCTTGATGAGAATATTACACCAAAAAGGGTCCCTGATGTTTCTGGGAGGGCAGACAGTGATGCAAACCCCTTGGAGCCCTCTGCCAGCTCTTCAGCCCTGCTGTGCCCTCCCAAGGCACCCAGGGAGCAGAGGCTGAGGGTCAGGCATCACTTACCATCACCTTGTGCCTTCCAATGAGGTTTGGGGACTCACAGAGCAGCTGCACGTCTGACACTGTCACTGCACAGGGCTTCTCACCCACCAGAACCGTGTAGTTCAGTTTGGCATTGCCTCCTGCCACCGGTGGGATCAGATTCCTGCCCTGCACAGAAAGGAACATCACACCCCAAAATAACCAAATAAACGGCAGGGAAGAGTTTTTTTTTATTCCCCCCTCTGGTTCATTCCTGAGATACAAGTGCTGGTATTGCTTTTGTTAGGTGTGGATTGCTGAGTCCTTGCACTGCTCCAGGCCAGGTTGGATGGACAAGGCTTGGAGCAACCTGGTCCAGTGGAAAGTGTCCCTGCCCATGGAAGGGGGTTGGAATGAGATGGTCTTTAAGGTCCCTTCCAGCCCAAATCTTATTCTATTATGACATTTGTAGTTCACCATTTGCTCACACAGAGAGGAAAAGCCAATTTAGAAACTCATGCAGAGAACAGGAGTGGTGACAGACTCAAAGCAGCCACAATGACCTGACCTGCTCCTCCCTCTCTGCAACTGAACGAGAAATATTCCATCCAAAAAGTCCTGCACAATAAAGCCCTCACTAAACATTGTCAGACAAGTCAGACCCCTTTCCAAACATGCAAAAAGCATCTGCAGGTAAAATAATTTCCTTGCATATCCATCATGTAAAAATAGCAATACAGAAATGCTACATCATAAAATTCCTTCTCTGCATTGCTGTGAAGTTTGTAGAAATGGCAAAGGACTGGTTTGGGTTTAAACAAGGGTGAGAGGAAGGTCTTGAATGTACAAGAAAGGAAACAGAGTTGGGTGTTTCACTGTCAGCCACATTGCAAGGGTAGAAGATGTTCTCTGGTGAGCAGCAGTGGGTACAAATTTGTCTGCACACAGGAGTTTATAATTTTCAGTTATGGGTGTTCTTGGTGTTTGCTGGTGGTGACTCTGATGTGGTTCCATAAGGGGCAAGGAATGGAGGAAATTTCTGGGGTGCCATCAGGATAATTTATGGGTGCTGGCAGGCACAGAGAGACAAGAGGCAGGATTTGTTTGTTCTCATCCAGTCCCTGGTCCCCATCTCACCTTCAGGATGATGGGACTTCCAGGCTTCAGCTCCAGGATCCCTGAGGGATTGAAAACCTCAAAGATGGGGTTGGGGTAGTAGGTGAAGTTGGTTTTGTTGAGGATCAGCAGGGACTGCACGTTGTCAAGGATGAAGCCAAACTCCTCAGGACGCTCAGCAAGCTCAGACTGGTGATTGGGGTCCACAGCCAGTGCTGGGGCCTGGCAGGTCATCTCTGTGCTGTTCTGCACCTCACAGTTCTGGGCAAAGAGACCAAAACAAGTGTTTATGGGAAATACAGAGCCTGGCAGGTCATCTCTGTGCTGTTCTGAACACAATTCTGGGGGAAAGAAACCCAAACCAAGGAGTGTTTATGCAAAATAGGGACCCTGCCAGGTCATTCCTGTACTGTTCTGAACCTCACAGTTCTGGGGAAAGAAACCCTGAACAAGGAGTGTTTATGTGAAATGGGCACCCTGGCAGGTCATCTCTGTGCTGTTCTGGCCCAAAAAGTTCTGGGAACAGAGACCCCACACAAGGAGTGTTTATGGGAAATGCCCCCATCCTTCCTTTTGGCTCTCAGGGAGAGGGAGGAGCAGACTCCCATGGTTATCCTGGGACAGGCTGGTGCCTCACTGCTTCCAAACCTTCCCCACCACACAGTCAAGGCTGGGCAGGGATTAGGAAAGCCTTGCTGAGGAGCAGTTTGCACTCCAACAACTCTTGAGAGAGCTCAGCCTCTGTTGCCAGTGTCAGCATCTTTCCCTGACTTCGTTTCCTGCTGGAAATAGAAGTTTTTTCCCTGATTTTTTGCACAGCACAGATCAGTCAAAACCTTGCTGCCACCTTGATCTCACACTCTGGTTGTTTTTCCAAAAGTGTTTGTGCAGTGCATGCTCAGTTGTGCTCAGGATTCCAGTTTGGATATCAGGTTAACTGAAATGAATCCCAGCAAGCTGGAGAAGCAAAGACAAAGGTGAAGGCTCAGAAAACCCTGAAGTTTGTTTCCAGCCCTGCCAAAACCCTTCCTTTTTGTGCGTGTCCTTCAGGGATGAGATAATATTTTGGGATACAACTCATGCTCTCTTTTTTGGGCTGCAGTAGGAGATTTCAAGCTCCAGAGCTGTCAGCCAGCACTGTGGCATGTCCCCTGCCCAGCTCTGCAGCCATACTCACATTGACATGCTCCTTTCCACCGTGCTTTGCCCGGATCTGAGGGTTTTGGATGAGGTCCAGGTGAGTTCCCCACACGGCAATGGGAGTGTTGCCACTGGAGAATAAGAAATGGAATTAAAGAATGAACCCAGCTGATAGATGTCAGGACTCATCACACCAGGGATGGGTGATCTGTGCTCCTAAATGTTGGTTGCAAGGTGTCTGACAATGTCTTGCTGTCCCATAGAGAGGGAAGGAAGAACAAAACAAATGATTTTTCCTTCATTCATAAGGGGAGAAATAAGTAAAGACAAATGATTGCTAAAACTGCCATGTCAGGCAGCCTCTGGGTGGTTCTCATTGTCAGGATTCAGCAATCACAAGCTTTGGGGATGAGGAGAACAGTGGAGATTTATCACAGGGTCTTTAAAATGGTCCACAGGCTCTATTTCCTATATCACCTCAATCAGTCACAGAATTATAAAATATCCTGAAGTGCATCTCACAAGAATCATCGAGTCCAGCTCCTGGCCCTGCAGAGAGACCCCAAAAATCCCACCCTGTGCATCCCTGGGAGGGGTGTCCAAACAGCCCTGGAGCTCTGGCAGCCTTGGGGCTGTGCCCATTCCCTGGGGAGCTGTTCCAACCCCAAATGCCCACACAGACCCATGGAAACAGCTCCTGAGGATTCTGGTGGAGCTCTACAGCCCCACATCTAACCTGCTATCAAACCTCACCCTGACTATGCCAGTGCCACTTCAGTGAACTCTGTGCTGCCACCAGGAAACCCAGCCCTGCAGAAATTCGAATAAATTGAGCCAAAGTCCTCAGCTTGGGTGTGCATCAGGCACTGGCCTGGTTTCCATGGGGAAGATCAGGATCCAAAACCAACAGAGATTCCCAGCATCTGTGTCCCCTTGCTCAAAGGCAAATTTTCTGACAAAGCCAGCTCCCACAAGCCACAGCCCACAGGCATCTGGAGGATTTTCTCACTTTTATGGGGAGATGTAGTGGAGCCCTCCTCACTCCCTGCAGTGAGGGAAGAAACAGAGCTCAGAAACACCCTTCTCTCTTTCCCCCTTTTCCCAGAAACACCCTTCTCTCTTTCCCCCTTTTTTCAGAAACACCCTTCTCTCCTTCCCCCTTTTCCCAGAATCACCCTTCTCTCTTTCCCCCATTTTTTCAGAAACACCCTTCTCTCTTTCCCCCTTTTCTCAGAAATACCCTTCTTTCCTTCCCCCTGCTCTCAAAACACCCTTCTCTCTTTCCCCCTTCTCCCAGAAAGACCCTTCTCTCTTCCCCCCATTTTTCAGAAACACCCTTCTCTCTTCCCCCTTTTTTTCAGAAACACCCTTCTCTCTTTCCCCCTTTTCCCAGAAACACCCTTCTCTCTTTCCCCCCTTTTTCAGAAACACCCTTCTCTCCTTCCCCCTTTTTTCAGAAACACCCTTCTCTCCTTCCCCCTGCCTCTTCCAGCTGCAGTCACCAATTGTGGGACTTCAGGGAATGTAGGGGAAGGAGGAAGGAGACTGTAGGACCATTCCCAAGTTTCTCAGGGTTGGCTCTGAACACCACATTAAGGAGAAGGGTTCACCACAGGCAGCTGTGTCCATCCCAAATTAAAGCAGCTCTGATCTATCAGGGTGAGCTCTGCTGTCACAGAGTGAGGTGGGGGCAGAGTGATCCAGAGCTGAAAGGAGAAAAGTTACCCTAGAATACAAAAGATCCAGGGCTGAGTTACCCAAGAACACAAAACCTTCACCTGTCAGGGCTCACACAGCCAGGACAGGAGGAGGAAATGCCATCAGCAGACATTTCAGACATCACAGCCCCATCTCTGAGGGTTTCCCAGGGTGAGGAGTGCTCTCAGCAGCTTCAGCACCTGCCCCTCTAACTCCCTTTGGAAACTGTCCAGGATGCAGTTTATTTCCTGCTGGGGAGGGGAGGCCATGTGGAAATCAATGGGGCTGTGAAAAAGCTCAGAATCCCTTTCCTGCCTCCAGGTAAAGCTGCACATGCAGGAAAGGTGAAGCATTATAAATGAGAAAACACCAGAGAATAAACATCCTGTGAGGAAGAAGACAACAAATCTCCCCCATTTCTGACCTTTATTTTCAGTGTTCCTCATTTTTCTTCCATTATTAATCAGGTGGGGAGGAAGGAATGAGTGCAGACACACACAGAATAGCTGCCAGGTTTGGGTGAGCTCTGCTCCAGCCCTCCAGTGGCACCCACACTGATGGAGCAAACAGTTTGGGTTTATCCAAAGAGAACTGGCACAACCACAGCTTTCAGCAGATACTCCTGGGACACCTCCCTGGGAAGCTCCTCATGGTCTTTCACTCAAGGACTGGACTGGTCCATGCTTAGGGCAATATTTGACCTTGAGTTTTGCAGAGTATCTCAAATTTTTTCTCTCTGAAATCATCAGCTATGACAGGAATTGCTAATGGGAAATTTTACAGGGCAAACCCACATTTTGCTGTTTCCATAAGATCTGGATGAGTTTGTTTGAATGCACAGGTGATCCTGCTGAAGTTACACATCTGCTTACAAGGGACCTTCTCTTCCCTGCCTTACAGAAAAAAATACCCTCTTCCCCAAAATTCAGCTTCCCTGTAAAGATTCCTGACATCATCCAGGGAAAGCTCATTCTTCAAAACCCAGAAGTGTATAAACCAAATTGTTCTTTCTCCACTGTCCTGGATCTTCTGAATTTTGCCTTTGAGCCTTTATATTAATAATAAAAAATAATTTTTATTGCTATTATTACATAATAATAGTATCATTACTAATATAATTAATCTCTGCTGATTCAAACTAGAAGGGATTTTATATCTTTACTTGGCTGAAAGTTTTACATGTTCCAAAAAAAACCAGTGTGTGAACACACCTACAGGTATTTGTATCTATATAAACACAAATCCTCTTATTTCATCAACCAAACCCGTGCACACAGTTTAAAACCCACATATGAATAATCCTCTGTTTGGGTTGGAATCTGAGCTTGCAGGCTCAGACCACAGGTAATAAACACAGCCACAACACCTGACCAGAGAGAGGGAAAGAAAAAAGGTAAAGCAGCTTTTTGTTTGTTGAAGACTTAAAATCATCCTCAAACCCTCTCTGGCTTGAAAATAAAGTCAATAAAACTGTTTCTTGCCTTGGAAATTACCAGCCATTGGCATTTGTGCCTGTGTCTGGATGCTCAGCCAGGTGGGAGCAGAGCCTGGAGACCTGCTGCTGCCCAGCAAAATAACAGAGGTGCCAAAAGCCCTCAGAATTTAACTGTTTATTGCCCCAAAAGACCCTGAGTATCATTTTCTGCCTGCACACTCAGGTAATTGCTGGATGTAACTCAAATCAAACCCAGATCAAAAGTATTAATGGAGCCTCATAAAATTTTATTTGCCAGCCCAGAGTGACTTTTTTTTTTTTTTTTTTGGCTATGGAAGTACATTAGCAGTGATCTTTCGTTTATTGTCTTGAAAAATAGCCCTTGAAAAGGTTTTAAGCCAGGCTTGGTACATTCATTCACTGGTTTAGCAAAGCTGGTTTAGTGGCAATCATCTCTCCTTGGGAGCAGCAGTTACAGCACCTAAAATTATCCCTGGCACCCCAAATCCCTGTGGTAATCCTGGATATTCCATCTTCTCTCTCCAGGGCTGTGCACCTTTGGAGTGACTCAAAAGTGCTTCAGGAGGAGGATGAAATTGGGTAGGTCTGGTTAAAATGGGCATCTCTTAATGCTCAAGCTGATGTTTCCTGATTTCAGATGAAGAAAGCAAAGGGGAGAGGTTGTACCCAAAAATGCTTCATCACTAGAAATGCTCAGATCATCCCTGGAAGTGTTCAAAAGCTGGGGGGATGTGTCACTTGGGGACACATTTTGGTGGTGAACACGTCAGTGCTAGGTTAAGAATTGGAGTCAGTTATCTTAGAGGCCTTTTCCAGCCTTAATAATTCCATGAGTGATGAGACAAGTGCATTCCCAGCCATCCATCCTAGCTGCTACACACCCCACAAATAATCCAGTACCACCTAAACAAGCACCTCACCCTTATTTCCATTATCCTGGGATTTGGGATGGGAGATCCCATCCATCCAGCCGTGGGACACAGAGTCCCTGCACCTCCAGGCTGGGCAAAATTTTGCTAACAAACCTGAGGCACCTCCTTGGCTGCTCCTTCACCTCTGTCTGGCAGCTTCAGCAAAGAATTCACCTTTTAAACAGCACTGAGCTCACTTTATAAGGGAGTAAAGTGATTTCTCATTCCACTGATAACCTGGACTCTGACTGAAAATAAAAGCCCCAAATGGAAAATCCCAACACTAAAGCTTCAGGCTCGAAGTGCAAAGACTCAATCCGGCTAAATCAGTCAATTCCCTCACAGTAATTAAAGGCACTAATTGATTTGTGGGAACATCTTTGGGATGGGAGCTGAACTGGGGGGATTTACAAGCCCTGCTCCTAATCCCCAGGGACTCCAATCAGCCCAGTTTGACAGGGAAGCAGAGAACTGCCATGGATGAATGAGGGGAGACCAAAATTTCTTATTTTGTATCTTTTCAAGGAAAAGTGCATTTTCAGTGCATTTAATGACCAAGTTCTCTCTTTCTGAGGCCGTTTCTCCAGGCTTCTGAGAATGTGGATATCACTTTGATGCCTTCCACAGCCAGGGCAAACACTGCTCTCAGGCACCTTCATGTGAACCCTACGAATTCACCAAAGCAGCATCAAGGGGGTGAAGAGAAAAAGGGATCCCTAACGAGGAG